>JAADXY010000137.1:0-43120 GCA_023338065.1 Phytopythium montanum
CGACTGCACATGTTCGCGACGTCTAGGGCCGTGTACAGCAAGCTGGTAGGTGTCAGTCGTGACGACTGCACTCCACACGCCGACCCGTCTTCCGGCAAGCTGGCAGTAGCCACGCTGAAGGAGCTCGCTGCCAAGTACGCATCGATCCGCGTGCACAGTGGAGTGCGGAGGCTCTTCCGCAAGGCAAAGAGTCGCGCGCGGCACACAGCCGTCCACAACGAGGTTCGCGACTCCGCCTTCGCTGACTTCATGAAGGCGGTCAAGTCGTCACGGGCGATTTTCTTCGCAGACCGAGCGCGGGGCAAGTTCACCGAGTACCCAGAGCTCACGTTCAAGAGCAAGTTTGCCCGTAGCGACTCGATCATGATCCAGGCGCGTATGATCAGCGTCTTCCAGAGCAACGTGTGCTTCCATCCAACATTCTTTGGCTTCAAGAAGGGCGAGGGTATCGAAGTCCGTGAGCTGGTGCCAGAGATCGAGTACTCGTGCCGGCTGTTACGTCACCAAGGAGGTTACTTCTACCTATCTATCGCTCGCCACAAGCAGTGGCAGCAGCTGACGACTCAGCGCGTCTGCGCGATCGCCCGGGTGTGCGCAACTTTGCTACCATCTTTGACCCTGACGGCCGCACCGTCAACGTGACGGACTCGACAGCCGCTCACCGACGCCGCTTCGAGGCCATCTACCAGTGCAAGTCGCGTCTCGCCGTAAACGATAACGCGTGCACGCCAAGGCTGTCTCTCCAACCCAAGGTGCGACCGAAGGAGCGACAACGTCAGACCCGCACTCGTCGCGGAGTCCAAGCCACCGACACGGCTGATGATGGCGACTCTGCCCTACTCGCTGCACGTCGGAAACGCTATCGACTGAGGCGGCGCATCCGGTTCACTAACCGTCGCGTCACGCGCCTGGTCGAAGACATGCACAACAAGGTGGCGAGCTGGCTCGCGTCGTCCTACCGATACGTCCTTCTCCCTACGTTCTAGACGTCGGAGATGGTTCGGCTCCACCAGGAAGAAGCCGAGGCCGACGGTGCGTCGGCCACCACGCTGAACGAGACCGTCGCGCTTGGCCGGTACGGCGCGGCCTCTTTGCGTGGCCGCCGCAAGATCCGGAGCCCGACCGCGCGCGCCATGCTCGCTTTGGCGCACTACAAGTTCAGGATGGTGCTGTCCTACAAGATGGCACGCGTAGGCGGGGCCGTCATCGAGTGCGGTGAGGAGTTCACGTCCAAGACGTGTTCCCAGTACGGTGCGCAAAACCACACTCTAGGTGCAAGCGCCGTGTTCAACTGTGGTTCGTGTGGCGCCCATGCCGACCGCGACGTGAATGCGGCGCGCAACATCTACATCAAGAACTGGCGGGTGCTGCCAATGAATGGTGAAACCCACACCACGGAGACCTGCCAGCCTTCAGCCCTGCGCTGTTGGTCGGTGTTATAGGCCCGAATAAATGGGTGGACGAACGGGTTCCTGTTTACGAGCGCGAGAAGGCTCTGCACGGCCGCCAGGTCCCCTCGTCCAGCGGCGGTGGCCATCGCGAGAGCGAGATCGCAATCGCGGGCGAGCTGGTCGCCGGGGTGCTCGCTCTCGCCGGTTAGGAGGTGCTCGAGAAGCTCCAGGCAGTTGGTGAACGCGCAGGCCCGAGCGATTGTCCACGAGACGGCCAGCTCGCTGATGCGCTCGACAACGTGCGGCAGATTCGAGATGGCCGAATCGAGGCGGCGTACGACAGCACACAGCGCGCGCTCAGGCGGCGGCAGCGCAGCGGCGGCGGTCCATTCGGTCGGATGCGGATCTGCCCCTTTGTTGCCTGCTCAGGTTGGTGAGTGCTTTCCGTTTTAAGAGGTGCTTTTGATTCCGGTTACGCGAAAGAGAGCGGAAAGCGACCACTTAATGCGAATCAGGTACCTCCTTCAACATGGGACTCTGCCTACCGCCTTGGCGTTCGGCTGCCGGTTGAACTGCGTCCTCTGTCTGGTGCGCACCTTGCGAATGAGGAGCCAGGCTGTCGTCCTCTGCCTTGTGCGTGTCTTGGTGTCTGGATGCGAATGCTGGAAGTCGACGGGTGCGTTAGCGACGGCGACGCGGCGGCGAGCGACTGCGGCTGCCGCTGCGACTGCGACTGCTGCTGGGGCTGCGGCGGCTGTGGCGGTTTGACCGCGGACGCGAGCGAGAGCGCGAGGCGGAGCGCGAGGACGCCGACGACGAGCTGGAGGGAGAGTGGGAGCGCGACGGTGAGCGGGACGGCGAGCGCGTGCGGCGGCGGCGGCGACTGCTGCTGCGCGATGCCGACGCGCTGCGGTCCTTGCGCTTGCGCGACTCAGTCTCCTCGTCCGCTTTGTCGCTCGCCTTGGCCTTGGGCGATGGAGAGGCGGTCGCCTTCGGGCGAGGCTTGCTCACGACGCTCTCGGAGGACGACGGGCCGGACAGGTCCAGCATCTTGGTCTCACCCTTGCGCACCGCCGCCGGGGCCTCCTTGGCCGGCGGCGTCTTCTCCGTCGACCGGCCACGCTTGCTGGCAGCCTTGGACCGGCTGCGGCTCGGGGACCGCGACGAGGAACCCGACGAGGGAACCGAGGAGGACGCGCTGCGGCGCTGGCGACGGCGCGAGTGGCGCGAGCGGGAGCGAGACGGCGACTTCCGTCCGCGCGCCGCCTTCTCCTTCGCAGGCGGCGTTGAAGACTTTGTCTCCGCCTTGACGCGCTTGGCGTCCTCCTCCTCGTCGCGGGGGCGTCTGCTGTCGCGGCGCTCCGAGCGACTGCGCGAGTGGCTAGAGCGCCGGCGCCGGCGAGAGTCCGACCGCGACCGGGACCGGGATCGCGACCGCGACCGAGAGGATGACGCGCTGCTGCTGCGCCGGCGGCGGCCTCCGTCTCCCCGCCGCGCCGACCGCGATCGCCCGCGCTCCTCCCGCCCTCGGCTGCGGCTGCGGCGGTCCCTCGCGCGCCCGGCGGGCGACTCGGCGCGGAAGCGATCGCGGCGCTCGCGCAGGCGCTGCTCGTGCTGGTCGCGCTCCTCCAAGCGCTTCTTGCGCGCCTCGTCGCGCGCCTCGCGCTCCTGCTCGCGCCTGGCAACGCGCTCCTTGCGGCGGCGCTCCTGCATCTCCGGGTCGAAGCTCTCGCCCGCCACGTGGTCGTCCGCAATGCCGAACGCGCGCTTGAGCCGCGCGTCCTCCTGCTGCTTGCGCTCCCTGCGCGCGTGCGAGCTCTCACCTGCCTCAGCCTGCGCGTCCTTCGCGCCGGCACCGCCCTCGAGCTGCTTTAGTAGCCGCGCGCGCTCGGCGTCCACGGCTGCGCCGGTCTCTTGCTCGCCGCAGCCGCGTTCCTCCATCTCGAGCGTCAGCTCCAGCAGCCGCACCTCCACCTGCCGCTTGCGCTCGTGCAGCAGGATGTCCGCGTTCGCGCTCGCGCCAGCCTTGGCACCGGGGGCCCCGCCGTACTTGTCCAGTGTCCCGCGGTCGCCGCCGCTGCCGCCGCCGCTGCCGCCGCCGCCCCCTCGCTGGTTGCGCGCCAGCGTCTGCCGCGAGCGGTCGGCGCGCACGAAGCTCAGGTTGCGCTGGACGTAGCCGTTGGTGCCCGACCCGCGCACGGTGCGCAGCCCGATGCCGTTGTACATCCCGGGTGTCAGTAGCGCGTCTCTGGCCGTCTACAGGGCGTCAGGGGTGGCTCGGGCTCGTGCAGAGGGCCGGGGAAGTCGGTGCCGATGCAGGAACTCAAAGGCCGCAGCTTGCTGCGCTTGCCTTCCTTCTTTTCCAGTCTTGCCACCCGTTCCATGCGAACCTAAAGCGAACTTTGCGCGCGATCTAAAGTGCGGATCGAAGGCGAGCGAACAAATGCGAACTTTGCGAGGATGCTTCAACTTGATTGGGCTAGGTGCATGCCACGCACTTGGACATGGACAAGCATGGCCGGAGCGGATACGCTCGGCGCTCGAGTGAACTGAGCGGCGCATTGGGTTGGGCACGGCCGAGCCATGCTCGTGTACAAGAGGATGCGCGTTGGGCAGTGCTCCGCTGCACCGAACAAGCGCGTCAAAGAGCGCTTCGTCCGCCCGGGCGGGCGGCTTGGCAACAGACGAGTGGGGCGATTTACCGCCGATGCACAGTGGTTCTTCAAACAGCGCAATGTTGAGGCAAGTGTCAGACGGCGGCGGTAAATTCCAACCGGCACTTGTGGCAATACCGTGCTGTGGAGCAGTGCTGCCTGCGACGCTGATGTGTCCACGATGGTGGGCACGCTGCACAGCTGAATGGGAACCGCTCAGGCGCAACATGCTCCTCTGTCGCCTCCCTCTGCACGAAAGGAGAGGCGCTCGCGCCAACTCGCGCTCTGACACGCTCGTGAGTGCCATGACGCGCCCGTGAATGTGAATGAAGCCCGCTGTCGACAGCACTCCAGTCCAGGACCGCATTCACCACCGGACCGCGCGCGGCACGGCTCTCAATGACCTCTCATGCAGGATGCTCGGCTGTTTGCGCATGGAGAAGAAGACCCGTCAACCGAGTTCGTTCCGATCGATCGGCAGCGGCGGCACTACAGTATCAAAATCGGCACAATTGGTGGGATGTACTGAAATGAGCTGCACTTGTCTTGTAAACGTTTTTGATTCACATTCTGGCTTGGCTTTGCGCACGACAAGCAGACGTTTTTAATCAGTCGACCTATTTCATTTCAGTACACTCTTGGATGTCTTGATGACAATGTGTCCCACACCCAATGCACAAAAGGATTCTCTTGAACGAGCCACAGCAAAAATGCTGGCGATGCCGGGTGTCTTTAGATCCCAAGACATCCGTCGGGAACGCCACACAACGCAAAATTGCAGCAGCAGCCCAACGTGCCGCCGATTTGAGCTGCCATTACCCACGAAAAGCGCATGTCGAAGTGAAATGAAGCCGTGAGCCGGCGCCATAAAAGTCGGCACTTCTGGGACAGGGACCTTCTGCTCCGTATATCTCCAAATGCCTAAATTCAGTATATCGCGTGTTGTGTTGGTTTCGTTATGGTGGCGCCAAATGACGCGGCGACACGTCGTGCGGGTCACTGCGCTCGCACCCGACACGATTGGTTGGCGTGTTTCGCTTGCGGTTTATGCACCGCCCGGCAATGTGTCGACGAGTCCCTCGCCGAATCCAGAAAACAACTCGACATTTGTATGCCTTGGCGGCGGGCTCCGCTCGATTGACAGCCTCTATCGTTTCATACATGCTTTAAAATGGATTTAGCTCGAGTGGCCACAATGAGACCTGTGACTTTGTGTAAAACCTTCTTACTCGAATAGGATGGCTAAATTACTCATACATTGCGCCTAGTAAAATGGCCGTGTCACGCTGGTCACGCACTCATTGGGATCACACGAACCTGCACCGTTTCTTTGATGGCCAAGCTTTTCTCTGCCTCCTCCTCCTCCCCGTGATCGATTGCCGCCGATGGAGGCGCCGCCACTGGCTGGCTGGCCGGCCGTCGGTCTCTCTGTCGGTCGGGTCGGTCTCTCCTCTCTCGGCCGACCTCATTCCTCGTTTGGCGCGCAGCCCGCAGCAGCTTCTTCCTCATTGGGGGGCGGTCCCAATTGAATCAAACACCTTCCCCACCTTCTCCACGCGCCATGACTGTCGCCTCGCCCTACGACGACGCGGCCAAGACGCCCACGCCCGAGTACACCAAGCTCGAGGGCGACGTCCCGCATGACGCGGCCCCCGCTACCGGCGCCGACCCGGCCGACTGGAAGGCCAAGGTGGCCGAGGTCTTCCAGATCGAGCAGCGCGGCATCGAGCGCGTGCCCGAGGACGAGCGCCACGACACGTCGCTGCTCAACGTCGGCAGCATGGTGCGTCCCTGTCGCTCACTTGCTCTCACTAAACCGACCACCGTCTGACGTATGTCTGCCTGCCCCCCCCCTCATGTGACTCGCGATGCGAGCAGTGGCTGGCCGCCAACATGGTCATCTCGTCGTTCGCGCTCGGCGTGCTGGGCAAGTCGCTCTTCTACCTGGGCTCGGCCGACGCATTCCTGGTCGTGCTGTTCGCCAACATGGTCGGCATCCTGCCCGTGTGCTTCTTCTCGTGCTTCGGCGCGCACTTTGGGCTGCGCCAGATGATCATGTCGCGCTACTGGTTCGGCTTCCACGGCGTCAAGCTCATCGCCGTCTTCAACGTCATCGCCTGCATCGGCTGGTCCACCATCAACACGATCGTGGGCGCCGAGCTCATCCACGCCGTCAACTCGGACGTGCCCGGCTGGGTCGGCATCATCATCATCACCGTCTGCACCTTCATCGTCACGCTCTTCGGCTACAAGGTCGTGCACATCTACGAGTTCTGGTCCTGGATCCCGGCCTTCATCGTCTTCGTCATCATCATCATCGAGTTCGCGCGCTCCGGCGCCTACATCGACATCCCCATGGGCGTCGGCACCTCCGAGATGGGCTCCGTCTTCTCCTTCTTCGCCACCGTCTTCGGCTTCGCCATCGGCTGGGCCTCCTACGCCGCCGACTACACGGTCTACCAGCCGCCGACGCAATCCAAGGTCAAGATCTTCCTTGCCACCTACGTCGGACTCATCATCCCGCTCTGCTTCACGCAGTTCATCGGCGTCGCCGTCATGACGGCCACGGACGCTAGTGCCACCGACCCGTCCTACGCCGAGGGCTACGCCGCCTCAAAGTCGGGCGGACTGCTCGCGGCCGTGCTCGTGCCGCCGCTCGGCGGCTTCGGCCAGTTCTGCCTCATCCTGCTCGCGCTCTCCATCATCGCCAACAACTGCCCCAACATCTACTCCGTGTCCATCACCATGCAGGTCTTCGGCAGCTGGACGCAGCGGGTGCCTCGTCCCGTGTGGACCGTCATCGGGTCCGTCATCTACGCGGCCATCGCCATCCCGGGCTACTCGCACTTCGAGATCATCCTCGAGAACTTCATGAACCTCATCGGCTACTGGCTCTCGTCCTACTCGGCTGTCGCCATCATCGAGCACTTCGTCTTCCGCAAGGGCTTCGCCGGCTACGACGTCGACGACCACGACAACCCGAGCAAGCTGCCGCACGGCTTCGCCGCCGTCTTCTCCTTCCTCTGCGGCCTCGTCGGCGCCATCCTCGGCATGAGCCAGACCTGGTACGTCGGCAAGATCGCGCTGCACGCCGGCGAGCCCCCGTACGGCGGAGACGTCGGCGTCGAGCTCTCCTGGGCCTTCGCCGGCTTCGCCTACCTCGTCACGCGGCCCATCGAGCTTAAGTACTTCAAGCGGTAGCTTCCGCCCGCTTGGCGCTTGGCAATGCGTTCACCGGGTCAAAGCTTCGCACTCGAGTCGTTTGTTGTTGTCCGACTGACCTAGAGAGAGAGAGAGAGAGAGAGAGAGAGAGCGATTAGCACCGATATCAACACGCAACACAGTTCGCGCCGTGACGTCTTGGTGGACACAGCGGCCGCTCTATTAGGCCTGGCGGCCGTTAACGCGCAGGTCGAAGACGTCGCTGCGCGCGTAGTGTCCGCCCGCGTCCAGGTCGAAGCGGCCGCCCAGGATCTCGTCCAGGTCGATCTCGGCCGTCAGCACGCCGGCTCTGCCGCGCAGCGGGCCGGCCAGCACCTCGCCCATGGGCGACACGATGCAGCTGCCGCCTCCAATGAGCTCCTCGTCGTCCTCACCAGCGTTCGAGGCGTCAGACAGCCCGCGCTGAGCCCTCAGCGCTTGGCGGTGCCAGTCGGGGAAGTCCTTGGCGGTCGCGAACTGGTTGGCCGACAGCACGAAGCTGCGCGACTCGACGGCAATGTGCGCCATCGAGTGCAGCCACGACGGCCGCGCGTCCACCGTCGGCGCCACGTACAGCTGCAGGTTCTGCCGGTACAACGCGTAGCGCAGCAGCGGCATCATGTTCTCCCAGCAGATGGCGCCGCCCACCGCCACGGCCGTCGGCGTCTGGGAGTTCCCACCGGGGCCGACCGGCAGCTGCAGCGCGTGCACCTTGAGGTTGTCCTCGGAGCCGTCGCCGGAGCCCCAGATGAGCCGCTCGGACGCCGTCGGCATGAGCTTGCGGTGCTTGCCCACGAGGCCGCGCTCGGCCTCCAGGTACAGCAGCGAGCAGTACAAGGTGCTCCCGTCGCGCTCGACGACGCCCACGGCCACGGCGGGCAGCCCCTCGGCGCGCAGCACGGCCACCATGGCGTCCACCTCGGCCGACGGGACGGCCACGGCGCCGCGGAAGTAGCGCGCGAACTCGCGGCGGCCCTCGTCGCTGCGCGCGCCGACGACGGCGCCGAAGGACAGGAACTTGGGGTACCCGCCGAAGAAGGCCTCGGGGAACACGAGGAACTGCACGCCGAGTGCCTGGCCCTCGCGGCAGCGAGTGCGGAACTCGGCCAGCGTCGCGGCGAAGTCGAAGCGCTGCGACGCCGTTTGCGCCACGCCGACGGTGAGCAGCGAGGACGGAGCGGAGGAGGCGGACGTGGTAGGGGCGGCCATGGTCGAGCTGCACAGTAGCTGCTGCGGTGGAGAAGGAGGGAGATGCAGGAGTGAGCGGCGAGACGAGCGGTCGGGAGCGCATGAGAGTGTTGACGCACACTCGGAGGGCAGGGTGATCAGGTCACGCAAGCGAACGGCTACACATTGAAGCTTGACATTCAAACGTTCTTATCAGACGGTGTTCGATTGGCATTTGACTTTCAAACATTTTTATCAGATGGCGTTGACAATCAAACGTTATTATCAGATGACGTTCTTCGAGCAGGCAGGAAGCAGCAAGCAGCTCTCATGCATCTCGCCGAGCTGTTCACAACGCGTCACCACTCACAGCTTGGACTGGCTGAGCTCGAGCTTGGCGATGGTGCGCATGTGCACCTCGTCGGGCCCGTCGGCGATGCGCAGCGTGCGCAGGCCGGCGTAGAGGTAGGCGAGCACAAAGTCCTGGCCGACGCCGTTGGCGCCGTGGATCTGGATGGCGCGGTCGCACACGGCCAGCGCCATGTTGGGCGCCGCGATCTTGATCATGGCGATGGCCTGCGCCGCCACCTTGTTGCCGTGCACGTCCATCTGGTGCGCGGCCTGCAGCGTCAGCAGGCGCGCGCTGTCGATCTCGTAGCGTGACTTGGCGATCTGCGAGGCCACCAGCGGGTTCTCGGCCAGCAGCTGCTTGAACGCCGTGCGCGTCTTGGCGCGCTGCACCATGAGCTCCATGCAGCGCTCGGCCGCGCCGATCGCGCGCATGCAGTGGTGGATGCGTCCGGGGCCTAGACGTGCCTGCGCGATCTCGAACCCGCGGCCCTCGCCCAGCAGCACGTTGCGGAACGGCACGCGCACGTCCTTGAAGCGCATCTCCATGTGTCCGTGCGGCGCGTCGTCGTAGCCGAACACCTTCATGGCGCGCACGACCTCGACGCCCGGCGCGCTCATGGGCACGAGGATCATCGACTGCTGGCGGAACGGGCTCTCGTCCTTGCGCTCGCGGTGCTTGCCCATGAGCACAATGAGCTTGCAGCGCGGGTCGCCGGCGCCCGAGATGTACGTCTTGAAGCCGTTGATAACGTACTCGCCGGCCTCCTCGTCGCGCACGATCTCCGTCTCAATGTTGCTCGCGTCCGACGACGCCACGAACTTCTCCGTCATGGCGAAGCACGAGCGGATGCGGCCCTCGAGCAGCGGCACGAGCCACTCGTGCTTCTGCTCCACCGTGCAGAAGCGCGTGAGGATCTCCATGTTGCCCGTGTCGGGCGCCGAACAGTTGAACACCTCGGGCGCCAGCACCAGCGACCGCCCCATGACCTCGCACATCATGCCGTACTCGAGGTTGGTCAGGTCGCCTCCGTAGTTGACTGCCGGGCCCTTGCCGTCCAGCGCCGGCACGACGCACTCGGGCAGGAACAGGTTCCACAGGCCCAGCGCCTTGGCCTCCTTCTTGAGCGTCTCGATGATGGGCGGCACGAACTGCCACACGCGGCCCTCCTTGCGCGCCTGCTCGATCTGCCGGACGTGCACGTGCTCGGCCGGGTACACGCGCTGCTGGCAGAACTTGACGAGCTTCTTGTACACCTCGAGCGCGTGCGGACGCATGGGGAACGGCAGCACGCGGTCGACATCCGGCTCGGGATAAACGGACGCCGTGTTGTTGACGATGCCTTCGCTGCGCGCCAGCAGGCGGTCCATCGAGTTCTTGGCCGACTTGGCGTTGGCAGACGACGCGTTGCCGAGCAGCGCGCGCGCGTAGATGCCGTGACAGATGGCCGCGAACCGGTAGAGCACGACGCCCATGAAGAAGTTCCACGTCTCGGCCTTGGGCGGGAAGCAGTAGGCGCGGCGGCAGTAGCCGAGCAGCACGTCCGCCTCGCTCGGCACGCCCAGCTTCTTGAGGTCCACGTCGAGCAGCCCAGGCGCCATGACCGTGTCGCGGTTGTCCGCTGGCAGCCGGAAGGACGACACGAGCGTCGCCAGGTCCGCGAACTGGTTGCCGATGGTGCATAGCTCCCAGTCCAGGATGGCCACGACGCGCGGCTCGGTCGGATGGAAGATGACGTTGTCGATGCGGAAGTCGCCGTGCACGACGGCCGCGCGGCCGCCCGTCTCGCGGTCCACCGCATCCACATTGTCTGTTTGGGGGAGCAGCAGTCAGTCAGCTAGTCCGTTAGTATGTGAGGCACACGGGAGAACAGAAGATAGCGAACGAACCGTTGAGCCACTGCTGGAGCGCGGCCATCTGCGGGTTCTCGGGCACGCCAGCGCGCGCGAACTCGGCCTTGCCGGCGTCCACCTGCTTGCTCCAGCGCGCGATGACGCGGTGGCAGTAGCGGTCGGGCTTGCCAAAGTCCTCGAGCCCCAGCTGGCGGTAGTCGAGCGCGTGCAGCTTGGTGAGCGCGTCCACGGCCGAGCTGTACATGGCGTAGCGGTGCAGCGGCTTGACGCCGGGCAGCGCCGGGTCCTGGAACACGCGGCCGGCCACGAACTCCATGAGGTAGAAGGGCGTGCCGAGCACGCGCGCGTCCTCGCACAGCAGCACGGGCTTGGGCGCCGGCACCTCGGTGAACTCGAGCGCCTTGAGCACGCGGAACTCGCGCTCCACGGCGTGCGCGGACGGCAGGATGTGCCCGTGCGGCTTCTTGCGCAGCACCCACTTGGCGCCGCTGCCCGCCATCGTCACCAGGTACGTCGGGTTCGACTGCCCGTGCTGGAACTGCGAGATCTCGGCCACATGCCCGTGGAACGCGCCGAGCGTCTCACCCACGTGCCGCGCGAGCGCCTCGGCGTCCAGCGGCGTGCGCACATCCTGGATCGTCGCCACAGCGGGGGAGGCGGCGGAAGGCATCGCGGCGTCCTTTCTTGTCAGCGCTTTAGTATCGGCGGGCGGAGAGTCACTTGCGCGCGGCGCGGGACGTTGGCGAATGATCTCTGGCTGGAAATAAGAGCAAGGTCCGATCAAAGCCAAGTTGAACTTCTTCGTTCGAGAGGCATACAAACGGCAAGTGATCTGGACCGAGGATCGCGCAGCCATACTGAACGCAAGTGAAATCGCTCGTGTCGCGTCAACGTTTGCCTTTTGCCGCGTGTTGCGTCAACGTGACTGGTACTGTAGGGTTGCCCCTCAGCGGTAAGCTGCCAAAATAGGCAGCACCTTATATACATACATTACGAGCAAAAATGTGGTTTTGAGTCAATTTAACCATAATTTGATCAACCTCACTAAATCGTGAGAAGTTCAAAATAGGACACACTATTGTATCTCACAGGTTGTGTACATCAAACGCCTTCACAAGAACTCGCGGAATCGCAGGTCGCGCGCGAAATTGTCCGCGTCGATTGCTCTCGCGTCGCTGGCGCTCGCACACCGCGCTGGAGCTCGCCGCGCTCTCCTTGCCAGAGCGTGCTGCTGGACGTCATGGTCCATGGCCCGCGACCTGCTGGACGAGCTCGGCCGTCCGTCCGTGCTCAGCGGTCAGCAGAGTGAATGCTCTCTTCAACGCGAGTGATCCAAGGACATGGCTACACTTTACAAAAAACGCGTCGTGTCGCTATGAATAGCCGGCGTCAGAACGCCCGGAACGCTTCAGTCGGCAGCAGGTTCACCTCTTGGCCGCTCGCTCGCTCCCGCCATCGCCGCGCCTGCACCTCGCTCTCCACCTCTGGCTTCCCGCTCGCTCCGTCGGCCATGGCGCGCGTCGGGAGCATCTCGGCCAAGATGACCGGCGTCGTTCCCTCACGCCCTCGCTCGCGCTCGAACGGCACGCACCCAGGCTCGGTCCGCGCGCTAACGGTCAAGCCATCCCATAGTCCCGCGTCCATCGACACCACCCCTGCTGCTCCGCCCAGGCGCCAGCCCGTCTCCAGGCCGACCGTGACGCTGCGAGTGCTCGGCGCGCTGTACGCCTGGACGCTCTGGGCGCTCATGGTCACGCTCGTGGGCTCCCAGTTCCTCGGCATCGCCTGGAACTCGTCGGAGCTCTCGGCGGACATGGCGTCGCCCTTCCCGCTCACCTCCGACCTGCGGAGGATCTTCGAGGCCGACGAGAGCCCGTACTGCGACCGCGCCATAGCCTGCACGCTCTCCAAGCGGCGGTTCAGCCCCACGCAAGTGCATCTCGCTGTCAGTCGCACCGGCATCCCTGCCAGCACGATCGACGCCACCAGCAGCGGAGCCAACGGCTTGCGCTTGACCCCGCGGGCCGGGAACCCGCTGGAGATCACCGCCGAGGCCCGCGCGAACTACGCAGCCTTGTGCGGCCTCATGGCGGCCATCGTGGACCCCGTCCTGGACAGCTGCGCGTGGCTCGGCTTCAACGTCACGCGAGACGCGCTGCGGGTCCTGCCGAGCATCGACGACGACGAACTTGTGTACTTGCGCGATTCGCTGCCGCTGGTCATCCTGCCGTTCGCCGACAACTCCCCGAGCGCGCGAGTGGCGGTTCCAGGCTGGGACGGCAGCGCCTGCATCTTCACGTTGGCAGGAGCGTCCATCGACAGCTCGACTGCCAGCGCCGTCGCGTCCGGGGCCGCGGTCTTCCTGGTCGGCGCTAGTCGCTCAACCACCGAAGCCTTCGTCGAGCGGCAGGTCCACTCCTTGACGGACACCACCGGCGGCGAGTGGCGCAACGGCTGGCTCGAGGTCGAGAGGAGCGACGGAGCGCGCAGCAAGTGGTTCGGCACCGCCGTCAGCACCGGTCGGACGCCAGATAGCGAGATCGACGTGCCTCAACGGCAGTTCAAGCTGACGGCGTCCGAGTCGACGGAGCTCGACTGCTCCGTCCAAGGAGAGTGCCAGCCCATCACGTTCAGCGAGGCGTGGAAGACGCCGGCGACCACCATGGATGTGGCAATGACCGAGTTCTCGTCGGCGGTGGTGGCCAACGCGTCGCGCTTCGGGCGGTACCACACGCACTTCCGGTCCTCGACGCGCGTCTCGAGCCAGTACGACTTGGCCACCTTCATCTCGGACGTGACGGTGCTCGCGGGGCTGCTGCGCTGGGGAGCCGCACTCGCCGCGCTCCACCTCCCACACGTCGGTCGACGGTCAGCTCCGCTCTTCAGCGCCGGCATCGGCGTGCTCAGCCGCTCGCGCAGCTTCAACCTCGTGCCGATCCTGCTGCTGCCGCGGCTGCGCGTCATGCTCGCGGCCTTCGCGACGCTCGGACTGGGCGGCCACGCCGCGGTGCACGCTGGCGACCAGGCGGCGCTGCTCCACGCCTGGTTTGTCGTCTACGCGGCCACGGCCGAGCTGCTCGTGTACATCTACTGCCTGCTCAACTGGGCCGGCGTGCTCCTTAGACGCCGCGTGACCGACGCGCTCTTTGGCCCGACGCTCGCCGCGCTCTGCCTGCTGCACTACTACCGCGACCCGCTCGCCGGCCTCTGGTTCGACGAGGACTCGACGCTCTCCGCTCCCATCGAGGCCGCCGCCTTCGCCAACGCTGGAGTCCCCGCCCTGTTCACGTCCGACTTGCTGGTCCGGCTCAGCGGCGGCGGGTCCGCCAAGAACGGACGGGCCCTGTTCGCGCTCAAGCTCGCGCTGCTCGGACTCAACGCGCTCCCCTTGCTCATATCGACCCGGTTCACGTCCTTCCAGGCTCGGAGCCGCGACACTGGCGGCGTCTGCATCACAGAGAAGAAGCTGGCGTTCCGCGCGTCCAGAGTCGGCGGGCTCGGCATCTCCAACATGTACGAGGACGCCGGCGATGCAGTCGGACCGGGCCGGCCGGTGCTGCTGAACGGGTACGAGGTCGCCAGGCTCGGCTACGTCGTCGTAGGTGGCACGTTCCTCGTCAGCATCGTCGACTGGTACAAGCTGTTGCTGCTGTCGCCCACGCGCTTCGTGCGGCGGCTGACCAACATCCGCGTCGTGCTGTTCGCGGTGCTTGCCGGCGACCAGGACGGCAAGGGCGAGGGCAAGCCCGGCGTCGTCCGCGAAGGCCCAGTCATCGTGCGCGTCAACGACTCGCGGCTGTGCAGCGTCCGGCTCACCGACATCTCCCTCCCGAGCTTTCAGTGACACCTGACTGGCCCTAAAGTACTTACCGCCTTAGTAAAGCAGCCCAGTGGACGACTAGAGCGCTTGGTAGCTGCGGACGACCTGGTCGACGCGCAGGAAGGCGCCTTGGAAGAACTCGCGGTCCACCGAGAAGCGCTCGTACTGGTGCACGTACGCGCCGCTCGCGAACATCCGGTACGCGCTGTCCGCGGCGCTCGCCAGCGTCGCCACCGCGTTGCCCTTCGAGTTGCTGGTCCACAAGCAGCAGCGTCAGTCTTAGCTCAACATCAGTGATACCCCTGCAGTCGTCCTCACCTGATGAGCGTGGCCGTCTTGTCGTACGCGTCGAACGGCGTCTCGCTGCTCAGGCTCGTGAACGGTGCCACCGCCCAGCGCGCGTACATCCTCGGGTCGCGGAAGGCGGCGCAGCGCTCGCCTTGATGCTCCCGCGCGCCAGGTCCACGTGTGATGAGCACGCTCCCGACCGCGCGGTTGCGTCCGCGGCCGGCCTCGTCGTCGAGCGAGACGCTCCAGTCGACGCCCTCGTCCAGCGCGTCGTTGGCCACCTGCATCTGCCGATCGGAGGTGAGCCAGTCAGCCAGCAGGAGGGCGGACCAGTGACAAGACGCTGCGGACCTGGTGCAGGTGCCGGAGCAGCCCGGGCCACGTGTGCGTCGTGAACTCCTTGGACCGGTGCGGCATCTGCGGCACCATCTTGACGTCCAGCAGCTTGAACGCCTGCCATGGCGGCGACACACAACCAGTCAGTTGCCTTGCAGCTCGTCTTCAGGCCACAACGAAGCCGCACCGGGTGGGCGCACAGCTCGCGGCATATAGTGGCGAAGGGGAACTCTCGGCCGGCCGCATCTCCTTTGTCGACGGGCAGTAACGCGGCCGCCAGGTGCGCGGCCAGCACGCCGTTGAGGTCGTGGAAGGACGGGTGCTGCACGCGCAGCAGGCGGCGGCAGGTGGCACTGGCCGCGTCATTGTGCAGCAGCAGCACGCCGTGCGCCGCGTCCGCGAGGCTGGCGGCCGTCAGCACGGCGTTGTAGTGCTGCACGATGACTTCTCCGGCCCTCAGTGGCCACACGACGGCGTTGAGTCTCGCGCAGGCGCCGAACTCGTCCGCCAGCAGCTCGCCGAGCCGCGAGCCGAGCCCGGCGCCAGTGCCGCCCGCCGCGCTCTGCAGCGTCAGCAGTCCACGCAGCCGGTCGCAGCGCTCGGCCTCGGTCGCTACCAGAGCTAGCAGTTCCTCCTCGGCTTGGCCGGTGAGTGCGGCGAACCCGCGGGCCCAGTTGTTGCCCGCGCCGCTCTGTCTCGTGAGCGCGTTGCGTCCGTCGTAGGACCACTGGAGCGGCTGCCTGCCGCTGGTCTTGGCCGGTCGAGAGGTCGCCTTGGCCGGTTGTAGACACTGCTGCACCACCTTGGGCTCCATGTCGACGAGAAGCGCGCGCGCCACGGCTGGACCGCCGCGTTGTTGACCGCCCGCGGACCGGAAGAACAGGCCGGCAGAGGACGAGTCCAGCGAGCCGCCACTGTCGCTGCTGTCGCCGCTCAGCTCGGCGGCCAGCGCGTCGAACAGCGCACGGCCTAGCTGGTTGCCGCACTGCCCCACTTGCAGGGTCAGCATGGCTGCCTGAATGGGGGGCGCGACAAGGTCGCTGCGAGGTTGAAGCACACTGATTGGATGAAATTCGGAAATATACAGAATAGAGATATTGTATTGGCCGAAATGAGGAGATGGCTTCCAGCTGCTGATGAAGAGCGGAGGTGAGGCTTTTGCGGTGGTGGTTGCTGCAGGTCTTGTGCCCAGCGGAGAGCCAAGTGCTGGACGGCGAGGCTTTGTCGGCGCTGCGGCCCTGCGGTTCAGAGTGACTCCAAGCAAGTCGGTGGTCCACGCCGCAGCTGACGGGCTCACGACATCCTCACGACATCCGAATCCGACCGCCAGCCAGCTCCAGCACCATCCGGACCGAGGCGCATTCATCTCGGCGACCCGCGCCAGTCAACAATAGCGGCAGGCAGCCCAGCAAAAAGATGTGCTCCGAGCAGTGCAAATCGTTTGGGCAAACGACGAGCAGGCATTCCCGCCGCACCTCTGCGGTAAGGTGCCTGCCTCTCTTCTCCTTGGGCTGTCAACTCGAGTGAGGTGGGCATGGGGATCACGATTCCAGCGGTGATGTCTTGCCAACCTGCAGGCTGCGCTCCGGTGGTTCGTCCGAGTGGGACGGCAGTGCGGCTTATATCGCTCAATTGAGGCGCTCAGGACGAGCGCCATCCACTCATGGACGGAGCTTATCCGACCGAGAGACTTGTTGGCTCCGCCATGCCAGATGGACATTGCGATCGTCGCCTGGGCATCACCGCAATTATTGAACAGACAGGTTACACTTGATCTCACTATGCCACGACCTGTCAACACGTGCTTGGTTGTCACCGCAATTGTTGACACGGCTCGCGTCCCGCCATCACCGAGTCGTTCTCTCTTGCCCCCAGTATACCTCTCCTCCGCTCCAACTGGCAAGACCGAGAGAGCGCTCCGCTCCACCCCACATCGGGACCCGATCAACGCATTCGCGCTTTCGCCTCCTCCTCCACACCCCCTACAGCACCACCAACACACATCGCCAGCCAGCTCCATACGCTACAGCAATGGCCGGCTACTCGGCGCTCAAGACGCCCGAGGGCGACGCCTCGGCGCCTCCGACTGCCGCCATCGCCGCTCATCCGTCGAGTAAGGTGCTGGCTGTGCGCCTGGCCATCCTGCTGCTCGTGGCCTTCTTCATCTTCGGCAACATCGCGACGTGGGCACCGCTGTTCGAGCTGCAGCTGATCGACACGTTCATGGCGTGGTGGAAGGGCTACGAGGATATGGACCACTCTGGCGTCTCGGCAGGACACATGGGCATGATCATCGACACTGGCGTCGGCCGCAACATCACCGAGACGGGCCACACGGAGATGATCCGGCCCACCTTCCTGCTGCTCTTCTGCGTCCTGCCCTTCCTCGTGAGCGTGCTGCTCGTCGAGTACCTGCGGCACATCAACACGGCGCGCCGGCTGACCGCGGGCGTCGTCTGGCAGGCCGCCAAGCTCTTCCGCCGCAAGCTCGTCTGGCCGTTCGGACTCGGAGTCTCCCGCTTCACAGTCGGCGAGTGGTGCGTCGGCGTCGTGTACGTGCTGGGCGGCAACGCGCTGTGCTTCTGGTTCGAGTGGGACCGGCGCATCAAGAGCGCCAAGGAGTCCAACATCCTGACGACGACCAAGTACTGGAACATCATCGGCATCTCGACGGCCTACCTGTGCATCTACAACATGGCCTTCCTGCTGCTGCCCGTGACGCACAGCTCGGCCTGGATGGAGTTCTTCAACGTGTCGTACGCCAACGGCGTCAAGTTCCACCGCTGGATCGGCTTCATGACGGTCATTACCGGCGAGATCCACATGATCGGCTACTGGGTCAAGTGGGTGCGCGACGGCACGTGGATGGTCAACCAGCTGCCGTGCATCAACTGCGACTTCACGCTCGACAACTCGGGCGGCGGCTACTACGCCTGGTTCAACTTCTTCGGCTTCATCTCGGACCTGGCGCTGCTGCTCATCATCCCGACCTCCATCCCGTTCGTGCGCCGCTTCGCCTACGAGTGGTTCTACGTCACGCACTGGGTGCTCTTCGTCGTCGCCGTGCTCTTCGCCATCCTGCACTGGGCCCAGATCATCTGGTGGATCCTGCCCGCGGGTCTCATCTGGCTCGTCAGCCGTGCGGCCTCCAACTGGAACGCCTTCCGCCCCGTTCAAGTCCAGGAACTCGCCGTCGTAGGCGAGCCGGGCATCGACGAGCTCGTCAAGCTGGTCGTCAAGCGCGCTGCGCCGGGAACGTCGCCAATGAGCGCCGACTACGACTTCAAGGCCGGCAACTTCGTCTACATCAACGTGCCGAGCGTGTCCCGGCTTCAATGGCACCCGCTGACCATCGCGTCGTCGCCCAAGTCGAGCGCCACGGACGTCACGCTGCTGGTCAAGCCGCTAGGCGACTGGACTCTCCAGCTGGCTCAATACGCCAGGGTCTGCAAGGAGCAGGGCGAGCAGCCCGTCGTGTACATGGACGGCTTCTACGGCGCCTCGCTCGAGTCTTATGAGGAGTACCCGACGCTCGCGCTTATCGGCGGCGGTATTGGCGTCACCCCCTTGCTCTCGGTGCTCGAGGACGTGGCCGCCAAGGTCTCCGCCGGCCGCGGGTGGACCCAGCGCGTCGAATTCGTCTTCACCTTCCGCGAGCTGAGTCTGCTGCAAGTCGTGGCGCCGCTGGTGGCCAAGCTCAAGGCGCTCGACCCGGACGAGAAGTTCTTCGCCGCGCACTTGTTCACGACCACGAGCTTCTCGGCCAACGTCCAGCAGCTCGAGCTGTCCCGACCGGAGCATACCCAGACCAAGACGGCGGCCGAGGCGGCGCCTACAACCAAGGCCGCGCCGTTCTACGAGCCGCTGCGGTCCAGCATCGCGTTCCGGGCCTTGCTGCTGCTCGTGCTGTTCGTCGTCGCCTGCGTCGTGGTCGCGGCCGTGCGCTGGGGCAACGGAGCCATCCAGGGAGCTAACCACTTCGAGCTGTGGCCGCTGGAGCGCGCCTTCGAGCTCGCCATGTTCCTCGCGACCGTCGTCGTCGTCTTTGGCTTCATCTGGTACGAGCACTGGACGTTTGCGCGCAAGCAGCAGCAGTCACAGGCGACCGACGACGACGCTGGGACCAACAGCAGCGCGACCACGGACGGAGACGACGTCGAGGGAGCCTTCTTCAGCGACGTTCGCTCCGCTGGCGACCTGCTGGCGAGGTTGAACGTGGTGGTAGGCGAGCGGCCGGACGTGTCGGGCATCTTGTCGAGCGTGTTGAGCGCGCACAAGCAGAGCCCGGGGGCTGCCGAGCGCCACATCTTCGCCGACACGGTGGGGGTGATTGTGTCGGGCCCCAAGGGACTCAAGGACGCGGCCAACGCGGCTGTCGTGGCGCTCGGCGCCGCGCACTTTGACGTGCACGAGGAGGAGTTCGAGCTGTAATTGCGACTCGAGCGTAGACGAATGCACGAGTCTTTGGAGGTTAGTTGAAGCGAAGGTAGCTAGTCTGAGAGTTAGTCAAGCCAGTCTGCTGGAACGCGTTGAAGCTGGAGGATATTGGTGTGCGCCACACGATTGTTCGCCCTGTCACAAACGGCTGTGACAGCGTGTCTTTGCGATTCAAAGCCTTTATGGATCTATGTTTTTACTTTAGTAATACTGTTCAAATTTGTCGTTTCTACATTAATGAAGGTGAATGCAGCCTCTAGTTTATCATAAAAGCGGATCATTGCATGTACTAAGTTTGGGAGACTCATCTGTTGCTCCATCCCGCCGAATGTCGCTCATTCTTGCTCCAAGTTTATTTTGGTTCCACTAAGGGCTCTTATCCCGACCCCTTCTATTTCTATCCTTTTCAGCCACAACTGCGAATACCCTGGATAATTCTGTACAACGGTCAATCAATAACCAACACAGGCCAAGTCCAGTGACTCCCGACGCCAAGCTCCAGCGCCGTCGCCGTCCACCACCAAGGCCGCCCGCAGGCCGTCCACAGGCCGCCTCCACCGCCACCGCCACCGCCACCGCCACCGCCACCGCCACCGCCACCGCCACCGCGAGCGCCACCAGACCCTCCTCCTCGTCATGTTCCTGCTCCAACCGCCGCGTCCGCCGCCGGTCGCGCTTGAAGCCACGCAGGGCGACTTGCGGGTGGCGATGGGTGCCGACCTGGCGGCCGACGAGTGGACGTATGTGGCCGAGGGCGGCGCCAACGTACTCTTCCGGCACCACCCGACGCCCGCGACGGGCATGCGCGCGGCGCTGGCCTTCCGCGGCAAGCTGCTGCGCGTCAAGAAGTGCGACGTCGACGTCTCCACCGTCCCCAAGACTGACGGTGCCGGCGCGGAGGACGTGGCGGCGTCCAGCCGGAAGCGCCGCTCTAAGCTTAAGAAGCCTCGGACAGGTGGACAGCGGCCGTACGTGCCGCACTACCCGCACCCGCGACAGGTGCTCGAGTACGCGACCAAGGACGTGATGCCGTACATGGCGCAGCGTCTCGGCGGCCGCGCCGTCAGCGGCTCAGCTCCGTCCACTTGGCCCCCGCCAAGCCCACACCCGCACAACGTATACGTGCAGGTGGCCGAGCTGCTGGAGGTGGAGCGGCGCTTCCTGGTGCAGCTGAACGCGCGGCTGCTGGCGCTCGAGACGCGGCCACCGCACCGGCGAGGCAGCCAGATCGACGTGGCGCTCGAGTGCGTCATGGTGCTGCCGGACGTGACGCTGCCGCCGCCGGACGACGCCAACCAGCTGTTGTTCGAGGACGTGGACGACGTCGAGTTGGTCGTGGGCGGCAAGGAGCAGGCGCTCGCTGCACACGAAGAGGAGGAGGACGAGGAGGAGAGCGGGTCCATGACGGACCAGACGGACCAGACGGACGATGACGACACGGAGCGGTCCGTGCAGCTGGACGAGGCCGCCGCCTCGCTCGACAGCAGCAGCAACAGCCAGAGCAGCGCCAGCAACTCGGACGTGGAGGAACAAGAAGAGGAGGAGGAGGCGGTGAGTCGACGAGTTGTCGAGCCATTGGCTGGTCCGCCGCCTACGCTGGCCAAGTCAACGTCGGCGTCCTCGTCCGCGTCGTCGTCGTCGGCCCGCCACCTGCTGCGCCGCGGCATCAGCGACAGCTTCCGGAACGGGTCGATCTTCGACTGCTGCTTCCGCAACGTGTGCGTGGAGCTCAAGCCCAAGATCGGGTTCCTGCCGCACGGCGCGCTGCTGCCGGCCATCAAGACGCGCGTGTGCCGCTTCTGCATGCACCAGCACTACAAGAAGGCGGCGGGCAAGGTGGACGAGATCAGCGAGTACTGCCCGCTGGACCTCTTCTCCCGGGACGCGCCGCGCATCCGCCGCGCGCTGAGGGCACTGCAGCGCACGCCGCAGAACAACCTCAAGGTGTTCGTGCGCTCCAACAAGGACGAGGTGGTCAACGTCATCACGGGCATGAACGCGGACGCGCTGCCCAAGGGAGCGTCGCAGGCGCGCTACTCGTTCTGCAGGCGCAAGCGCATGGGTCTGCGTCATTCATGCCAGTCCATGGGGTCGGAGCACGACGTGGTGGCGAGAGCGGGAGGAGGAGGCGACTGTGACGCGCCGGACGACGACGAGCAGCTGCTGCCGGACATGGTGGACCTGCTCACCCAGGTGCTGCTACAGCTCGACATCCTCGAGGACCTCAAGCGCCTGCAGATGCTGGACCACATCTCGGTCGACGGCGTCTGGCACGTCCAGCGTCTGCTCCAGCGGGTCGAGGCCGTCGCCGTCGTCTCCGCCGACAACAGCGCGGATGGCCGACTGCTGGGCGAGCTGGTGGACGCTGTGCGGGCTCAGAGCGGAGCGGAGGACGACGAGGGGGAGGAGGGGAGTCTCGCGCGCAGCGTGGCGTTCCTGCAGTCGGCGATGGACGAGGTTTCCGACCTGCGCGCGGTGGTCGAGGGCGTCGACAAGTGGCCGCAGCTGTCGCTCGGGCAGCTGCGCGCGTTCTACGGGCATTTGGAGCAGCGCTTCCAGGTGGCCACGACGCTCAAGGACTGCTCGCTGCTGCTGTGTCTGCGGCGGTCGACGGACAAGGAGGGCAAGGAGGGCGGCGGCGGCGGCCACGCAAAGCCCAAGACGAGCGGGTTCGACCACCTGGTCGAGTTCGAGCACCCCGTGGCGTTCCGGCACCTCGTCTTCAACGTGGTCGTGGCCATCGTGGACCTGGACGTCAAGTCGCACAAGTCGGTGGCGGACTACTTCCGCCTGGACGACAAGATCGTCTCGCACTACGCGCGCAGCGTCGCCGACGCCAACTGCTGCGTTGAGGTCTGAGCCAAAGGCGTGGCGAGGTAACGAGGCGGTCAATCAACCGGTCGACGAGTTGCAGCCCGCGGCGGCTTCAATCTCGAGTCTCGACCAGAGAGAGAGGAGCGGAGAGCGGAGAGCCGCTGGAGAGCGACGCTTCCACCTGACGAAAGCGGCGAGGAGCTAAGCAGTGCCGTTGATTCTCTTCTTGCCGCTGCGCTCCGTCCGTCCCATGCCGACGCCACGTTGCCTGGGGCGACCCATGGAAACAGTCGCCTTGATTTCTCCCGCGATCTTCAAAGGCTGCCGCGTCTGCTGCCGCGGCCTTTCAAAGGTTTGGAGTGCTGACGAGACGAACCGCCGGCCTGAAACGGGATTCGGGTGGGCCACAAGCGCCAGCAGCCATGTTCAACTGCGTGCGTGAGCCTGTCGGAGAGCATCGCAATGCTCCTTACGGCCGACCGCTACGTGGCCTTGGGCTTGCGTGTGGCTGTTGAGAGCTGCGCCTGGTGCTGCTGCTGGCGCTCGCGCACGCGCGCGGCGTCTCGCTGGAGCACCGCGACCCGCGCCGGATCTGTCGACAACATGCCAAACACACCAAACATACCAGACATACCAGACATTCCAGACAGAAAGCCGCGTCAGTAAGTCGCCAGCGCACTCGCTGATACCGTACGCTCGTCAAGTGGCAAGCGGCAAGCGTCAAGCCGGCGACAGGCGATGTCGTCGACCGGCGTGAGTCACACGGGGACTTGGCCATGACGGATGGCTTCCATCCACTTGCACGCACGCCTTGTAGCTCGCGAGCGAACGCACCGTTGGCTTCCTTCAGGGACCGCTCCCTCGCGCGGCGGGCGGCCCAGACGCGCAGGCGCTCGCGCAGCAGCAAGAGCAGCGCCAGCGCGAGCAGCAGCGACCAGCCGTGGGCCTCGAGCGCGTGCACGAGCAGCAGCCACGCGCGCTCCACCGGGTGCTGGACGGCGTCCGGCGTCATGGCGGCGAGTGTGGTTCACTTATGTTCACTATAGACAAGCGTTTCCGCACGTGACGGTTATGAACGGTTATGACGGCTGGGTGGGAATTTTATCGGGGTATCTTCTGCGGAATCCACGCCATCATCTTGGGTTCAGTATGGAACAAGAGCGAGCGACTTTCGTCGATGGATCTTGAAGCGGCGCGCTCGGACACCAGTGGGAGCTGCACGCTGGACGCACACCATACAACACTCAAGTGCACTTCCTCGGCGTCCGTCCAGAGCTTTTACCTTCAGGCGGGAACGCACCCCGGGCATGACGCCCGATCATTCACTGAACCGCTAGCTGCGCCGCAGAACATGCGCTGGATCGCGCTGCTGCCCGCGCTGCTCCCCGCGCTGTTGGCCGCCGCCTCGGCGCTTGCGGCGCTCGGCTGGAGCCGCGTGCACAAGCCGCGCGAGCGTCTGCGCGCACTGGAGCGCCGGCTGCTCGCAGGTGGTCGCCTGCTGAGTCCTGCCGAGTCGTCCAAGGCCCGCCGCGAAACGTCGCGCGTGTCGCCAGACGCGCGGAAAGCCCCGGCGCATCCTCTCGACCGTGGGCAGACGCATCTCCTGGCTGCAGGGGCGGTCGATGACGTTGACGTCGTCGGGGTCGGCGGGTCGCTGCTTGGCGCCATTGCGCGATTCCTCGTCCGCCTACTGCTGCTCCTGACTGGCGCGTCGATGCTCATGGTGGACTCGACAGAGCCCAACCCGCCCCCGATCGCCGCCGACATGTCCGCGGCAAGCGACTTGGCCACCAAAGTCCAGAGCGTGTGTCCCGAGGAGGCGGAGGAAGACAAGGCTGCTGCGCTGGACCTCGACGCCGAGCTGGAGGACCGGGAGACGAGCCCGCCGGCAGTCCGCGGCGTCTTCTTTGACGGGCTGCAGTTCTACAAGACCCTCACGACTGTCGGACGTGGCGCCGTGCAGTCAGCTATGGACGCGGCCATGACGCGCGCCACGCGGACTCTCACGGCCAAGCGGCCGCTGCCACCACCAGCCACTCGCCCGGACTCGATCGCCTTCATCCGCGAGCGCTACCCTGACTTCATCTGCCTGCTGCCGACCGCCACGCACCCGGCGAGGAGCAGCAGCCACGTGTACGCGCGGCGTCCGCACTCGGACTCGTTCCCTCCGCGACTGGACCTGCTCTCGGCGCTGCGGCTGGCGGCTCCGGCGAGCAGGCCGCCGCACAAGAGCGATCCTGGCGCCAAGGACGTCGAGGAGCGCGCGGCCGCCAGCAGCGAGCAGGTGCGCCGCACCGCCGCGCTCGCGTCCCCCAAGCAGCTCAACAGCGGCTTCCTGCGCGCGGCGTGAAAGGTCGTTCGTTGCCGTGAATCCTGACCATTTTTTAGGCGCCTCCGCCCTTATTTTAGAGTAAAAGAACGCTGGCATCAGATTTTGCTTGTCGGTACTGTACCGGTATCAAATGTTTGAATCACGAAAATCAAGGTTAAATACGCGTAACTCGGATACGCAGTGCGGTTACGCCGTTCTCAAAGCTTGCCCATACTGAGCGCCATATTAATCTGGCCGACCGCATGATGGCGCCGATGCTTCCGCCGCCTGCCGATGCCCTCGCCGAGCCGCCGCCGCCGCCGCTGCGCGTACCCGTGCGCTTCCAGTGCCCGCTGTGCCTCGACATACTACGGCGGCCCGTCCTGCTCCCCTGCTGCCACCGTCACCTCTGGTACGCCCACGTCTCCGTCGGCAGGGACATCATCCTCACGTAGCGTAACCCCCCACTGACGCGACCGCCCGATCGACGTTTTCGCAGTACCGAGTGCTTTGAGCGCGCGCTGGAGCTCACGAGCGTCAACTGCGGCTTCTGTCGGCGGCGCGTCGTCGGCTTTGCGCGCACCAAGCGCCACAAAGTACGCGTGAGCTCCCGCATACCCCCATCGTCCACGTCTAATGCGTCGACCTCGTCCCTCCCCCGCTCGCTGTCCAGGTCGACGAGACGCTATGGCGCGCCATCAAGACGCAGTGCGCGTTCCTGGAGGCCGAAGCTACTGGCGCTCAAGATGACGCGCCGGCCGTGGAGTTCGTGGACGAGGACGCGCCGCCGCTGCACTCGCGGGGCGAGGACCACCCGGCGGCGGCCACCAGCGAGATCAAGGCCTTCTACGAGCAGCAGCTGCGCGCGCACGAGACGCGGCGGCAAGAGGCCGACCAGCGCGCGCTGCGCCAGACCATGGCCTTCCTGGAGGCGGACGCCGAGTTCCAGGCGAGCCAGGGCCCATCTGGAGTCGTTCCGCGGCCGGCTCCGACGTCAGGGGAGGGCGACAATGGGGCTGGTAGGCGACCACCTGGACGTGTCGGACCCGGCCATCGGCCGTTGACGCGGTCCAAGTCGCAAGTCGACTCGGTGAGTGCCAGGCGAGCTATGAAGCGGCAGAGACTCGTCCTCTAACAGGTTGTTTGGGTGCTCCCCCCGTATGCCCAGCAGACGCAGCAGCGAATGGACCGGTTCCTGGCGCCGTCGACAGTCATGACGCGGTCCATGACGCCCGACCCGGCGAGCGACGCGGACGCAGGCGACCCCATCGAGGAGGACGAGGACGGGCAGCCGCTCAAGCTGCGGCGGCGAGGCGTAGGGCTCGAGCCAGTTACAAGCAGGGCTTCTCCTCTGCGCACTCGCAGCCAGACCCAGCTCCTGGAGGTGGAGGCGCTCGAGGTCGAGACCCCAGAGGACGAGGCGATGCTCATCACGAGACACAACCACTACCCGCGCAGCGCGTCGCACAGCCCGCAGCGCCTCGCGCCTCGCAGCAACCGGCCGCTGTTCCAGACCACGCTCGTCTCCCGGCCACACCGCACTGGATGTGGAGCAGCAGCTAACGACCGCGGCCACAACCGAGGCAGGAGCTCGGCCGGCAAGAAGATGCGGACGCGGCAGGGCAGCCGGCGCGCGTGGAGGTGCGCGCGCTGCACGTTCAAGAACACGTGCTTCGACAGCCGGTGCAGCATGTGCCACAGCGTGCCGCCGGCGTCGGCGTACGCGGCGCTCTGACGAGTGTCAGTCGTCCGTCAGTCGTCCGCCGCCCGCCGTCCGCCGTCTACCTCTGTAGTAAGTAGTTATTGGACACCCGTCGAAACACGCACGAGTGCCTCTCGGAGACAGACTAGTCGCGCTTACCCTTGGCCTTGGACGTGAAGACCCAGCGAGTGACGCGCAGGGCAACCACGGCGCTCGACAGCGTAACCAGCAGCAGCACCAGCGCGAGGACCCAGGCAGTCGACGACGCGTCGAACAGGGCCTGTGACAGATGAACACAGTCAGCGACGGTGTCCATGGTCTTCGGAAACGATGTAGGGCACCTGGACGAGGTGTCGACGCGCTCCAGCGTGTGGCGTGATGACCGTCCGCTGCCAGTGGAACTCGCCGCCTTTGGACACCTCCAGCACCCTGTCAACCACGTCACAAGGTCAGCCACGATCCCAGTTACAGCAAGTGACCAAGCAACTCCACCCGTAGTTGCGGCCGAGGAAGACCCAGTCGAAGGAGACGCGCCATGGTGAGCGGTGAGCCACAGCGTCCAGCTGGGCGATGAGGCGCTGCGGGGTGATGGAGGCCAAGCAGTTCAATAGGAAGTCGACAGCGGGTGTCAGGCGCGTGATGAGCACGTAGAACGGGACGAGCTTGGCGTCCTCGACGGCCGTCGACCCGCTCGTGAGTCCGCTGGTGACGAGCTGGTCGACGCAGCGAGCACCGGACGCGTCACAGACCCGCGAGTGCGCCGCCATGTGGACGTCTCCGCCGACTAGAAGGCGTACAACCGGCGGCGGGTTTGACGCATCTTGTTGGCCGACGAGCAGGTCGAACAGGTCTTGGAGGCCGTCGCGCTGGCCCAAGTGCCCGGGATACGTCTCCTGCTCGACCAGATGCGCAATGCCGGCCGACAGCGACGAGTGGAAGAAGAGCGGGAGGTTGCACAGCACGACGGGTATGACGTCCCTCTTCCTCTCCTGGCTCCAGTTCTGCAGCGACGAGGCCAACGCGTCGCGCTGGACGGCGCCAATCAGTCGCTCGTCGCTGGCTTCGTCCAGGAACGCGCGGTCGAAGCGCACGTCGAGGAAGAAGAGCCCGAGCTGACCTACTTGGACCGCGAAGTGCAAAGGAAGTGCACGTACGACCTCGTCCAGCGGCTGGCGGAGGAAGTCGACGGTGGTCCACGGCACGTCGCGCTGCAGCTGGTACTGGAACTCGTAGAAGACCTGGAGCCCCGCGCGGTAGTGCAGCGTGCGCTCCAATAGCAGCGCGCGCTCCTCAGTCGACAGCGACGTGTCCGTCCACCCACTGAAGGAGCGAGTTACTCGCTCGCGGTTGAGGTTGTTGGCCACCTCGTGGTCGTCAGGCAGCATCCAGTGCGCGCCGCGACGGAGCACGCGCTGCATCGCCGGCCGGCCCCACGTGACGCGGTAGATACCGCGGAAGGCGTCCACCAGCTGTCGGTAGTGCTCCGCCACGACGGTCGCGTCGCTGGCCGCATGAAGCGGCAGCGGGGACACTGGGACGCGAGCAGAGCCGGCGTCCGCGTAGATCTGGTCGCCGATGTGCGCGACGCCAAAGTGCGTCGGCGACTGCTCCACGTCCTGAGCGAGTGTCAACGTCAGCGCGTCATCGCCGTCGTCCACGAACCGGTCGCAAGACACGACCAGCACGCGCAGGGTTCCCTCCTTCGTGCCCTCTCTGCTGATGCCTGATGCCGTCCGGAACCAGACGCGGTCGAGCTTGTCAGTGGCGCCGTCGGCTTCAGAGTCTTCCCACCGGAGCTCGACAGCGTAGCTCGTTGACGGCTGCAGCCCGTCCAGCTGCACGGCGCGCGGGCGGCCGCGCTCGTCTCCTGTCAAGTCCAGCGCCACGTCGCGGTCCAGAGCGGGATCTCCGTCGGCCGGCTCATTGAAGCGGAGCACGCGGAGCAGCAGCGTGGCGCTTGGCGGCTGCAAAGCGTCCACCAGCACGCGAGCGTGGGTTCGAGACACATCACCCACTGCCAGTAGCAGCCGCGGCGCGCTGCCGGCAGCACAGACGGAGGCCCAGGCGGCCCACAGCAGCAGCGACCGAAGCAGCATTGCCGGCATCTTGGATTGATTCGATTCGCATGGGTCCAACCTGGAATGGGCAATTGTGTGGACCACGTGGAATGATGTGGGTCACGTAAAATGTGATCTGATGCTCCGCCCTTTCGCTCGCGCCACGTGACTTTCTGACTCTTCCGACTACATAGTGAACGCAAGTGTCGTTTGCGTTGCGATCTTGGGAAGAGGGCCTTACAAACTTCAAGTCAATCTCTCCGGAGGCTTGACATCCGACCATTGGGCGGCAACATGACGCCAGCGGATGCGACTCAATAAATACTTGACATTCATGCAGCGCCAGCCATCACTAAGTGCCCAGGGCAACAGCCAGCCTCTCGATGGCCTGTGAGGCCTCCCCAGTCCCTGACGGGCCCTACACATGCACGCCACGACACTCATAGATATCTTCCTGTCTCGACTTGGTCGACGAAAGGGATGGACGGACGCGCCTCCTCATCTGTAGCTGCTGCCGCCGTAGCCGTATCGTGAGGAACGGCCGGCGCTGCGAGACCGGTCCAGGGGGAGCGACGTCGAGTGGTAGAAGCCGCGCCGCGGGCCGGCGGCCGTCGCGGACGGCGGCGGCGGCCCGTTGTTGTGGAAGCTCGACCGGTAGGGCGGGAAGTTCTTGACGTCCAGGCTGCCGCTGTGTCTCCACGTGGGCCGGCCCAGCGGCAGGCGGCCGAAGGGGGATGCGCCGTCCGCGCTGGTGGCCGGGCTGCCGCCGAAGCGCGGGTCGCCCACGTCCCAGTTCGACTTGCGCGTCCGCCTCCGCTCGGCGCGACGGCGCTCCTCCTCCGTCATGGTCGACGGGTCGCGCTCCAGGCTGCGCTTCCTGCTCTCGCGCTCGACGACGTCCGCCGTGCGCGTGTCCGACACTAAGCTGCTGGTGCTCTTGGCCTTGACCAGCGTCGCGCCGCTGCGCTTCTCCTCTGTCGCCGGCGCCAGCAACGGCTCGGCGGGCTCGGTAGGGTCCTCTGTAGGGTCCTTTGAGGGGCCAGACGCAGCGACTGATGCAGCCGTCGAGGCCGACTCGAGTGACGTGTTGCTCGCCGGCGGCGACTCGTCCTCCTTGGCCTTGGCCGACGGACTGATGGACGCCGCCGCCGCGCTTGGGCTGCTGCCGCGCTCCACCGGCGGCGACAGATGCGACGCCTCCGAGTGCGCCGGGGTCTTGACTCGCAGCCCCTCGCTCTCTGCTGTGCGTGTCTCTGTCGGAGCGGCGGGCTTCTCCGCCTCCACCGCCTCGGAGGCCGTCACCGGCGTCACCTCCTGCTTGTCATCGTCGCCTGGGCCGTCACTCGCCGCCTCCTGCGCCTGCTTGGCGTCCTCTCGGCCGTCCTCGCGCTCCGGCGTCGCCTGCAGTGGGCCCTCCGCCTCGTCCTTGTCGCTGGACGCGTCCTGCAGGTGCGCGCTCCAGAGCTGGATCCAGCGCTTCTTGGGCGTCAGCTTGCGGCCGGGCGCGTCCGAGGGCGAGGAGGGGGACGCCTTGACGCGGCGGCCCTTGCTCTTGCCCTCTCCCTTGCTCTTCTTGCTCTTGCCCGCCGGCGCCTGCTCCATGCGCTCGATGCTCGCGATGATCTGCGCCATCTTGCGCTCCTCGCGACTCATGGTGCCGTCCTGTTCCCTGTAGTGCCCCCCTGCAATCTGTCGCCTGTTTCCTGTCGCCTGTCGCCTGTCGCCTGGCCCGCGAGCGGTAGCCGGCCGCCGAGCCTCCTTATACCTGACGAGGGAGCGCCGACACTTGGGCGTCGAGACTCGAGCCTGAAGGCCGCCGGGTGCTTTTTCCGAGTGAAAAACGAAGAACAAAGGCGCAACCTCCCGCGAGGGGAGAAAGGGGATCGCACGACCTCACGACGACATCGTGGTACAGTGGTCCGTCAAATAGGTACTATGGTTCATATAAACGGTACATGGTACACATTCGGGGATCCCACGACAGCCAGGTCATTCCACGCGACCACAACGATCGGACTCGATGGTTGCGGCCGCGAAGACTCGAAGCGCAAGAGCCGAGCCGGCATCGCTCCATACGAATGCAAGGAAGGCGGCAGCCAAGGGGTAACCCTCGCGCGCGCCGCCGTAGCTCGGACGAATGCATTCGATGGTCTGCCTGGCCAAGTGCACGCACTACACAGCGAGTACGTGGGGCTCGAAGGCCTTCGCGAACGGGTCCACGAGAGAGTTGACGCCGATGCAGGGCTGCAGATCGAGCCCTTCAAGGTGGTGGCCAGCAGTCTGGTGGCAATGGGGTGGAGCAATATCAAGTCGGGGCGTCATGGGGCCCCTGACAGCAGCAAGTCAGAGGCGATACGTGCGAACGTGGACCGCGACTGCGGTAGTGGCTCCGACCTGATGATCGACATCAACGAGTCGGGCGACCGCGTCAGGGCCTCGAGTTGTGATCATGATCGTTGACTAAGCAGCCGAGAGTCGTAGCGGCAAGGAGTCCAACGACGTCGCCAACGCTCCAGCCTTGGGCTGCCTGCCACCATCGCTGCTCACCGTACGGGGTGCCATTAGGTCTTCTCCACAGCGGCGCCGGCGGCTGCGCATCCAGCGCGTCATCAACATACCAGTCCACATCAGCACCAGTCTTCTATGTCACCGGTCTGGCATTCGATTGATACCATCACTCCTGCCAACTTCAAGTTGACGTTGAAGTTGGTGTACCCATTTGATTAACCACCCTTGCGCCGCTTCCGCTACCCGCACTCGGGCGACTCGACGCCCCCAAAGCTCTGAGCGAACCCTCTGTCGTCCTGCTGCCCGCCTCCTCCACCTCCACCGCCTCCAAGCTCCCGCCGCAGCCACTCGCTCTGCACGCGGGTCTTCTCCCTCTCTAGCTGCGCGATCTCGCGTCGGTACTCGTCCACCTGCATCTTGTACATGTGCAGCTCGCCCTCCATGGCGCGCATTTGTGCCTGCTTGCCCTTGAGCGTCTCCTTGTACACGACGAGCTGCTCGGCGACCTCGGCGCCGGGCTGGCGCGCCAGCACGGCCTTGAGCTCCACGTACAGCTTCTCCTTCTCGAGGATCAGCAGGTCCTTGCTGTTGGTCTCGTCGTACTTGTGGATGAGCTTGCGCTGCAGCTGCTGCAGCTTGCGCAGCATCTCGAAGCGCTTCGGGTCACTGCCCTCGAGCTTGCGCCACCGGTGCACGTTCAGCGGGTGGTCCAGCTCTTCCGACAGCGCGCGGATCCGCATCTTCTCCTCCAGCAGCTCCTTCTCGAGCCTGAACATCTCCCGTTGCAGCGATCCCTCGTGCCCCAACTGGTTGCTGCTTGCCTCCTTCTCGAACGCCAAAGCGTGGATGCGCGTCTGCAGCTCGGCGATCTCGCGCTGCTTGTCGGCGAACTGGCACTGACCCTTGGCGAGCGTCGACTTGTGGATTTTGATCTTCTCGTACAGCACGCCCAGCTCGGCGTTGCGCTGGATGAGCTGCTGCCGCAGCGTGTCGCGGTCGTGCACGACGCCGCCGAGCTCCTTGGTCTGCCGCTGCTTCTCCTCGTCGGCCTCCTGGATGATCTTGCTGAGCTTGGTGACCTCGAGCTCCTGGTTGAGGATGATCTGCTCGGACGACTGGATCTGCTTCCTGATGCGCAGCAGCTCGTTGCGCAGCACCTCCTTCTCCTTGTCCACCTTGTGGTGGTCAAAGTGCTCCTTGACGAGCGAGTGGTCCTTGGACGTGATCTCCTCCTTGAGCTGCTCGATCTGGTGGTTCATGATCTTGAACCGGCGCTTCATGGCACCGATCTCCTCCTGGCTCTCGATCAGCTGCTTGCTGTACACGTTGCGGTCCGTGCGCACGGCCTCGTACAGGTTCTGCTGCTGCTTGAGGCGGCTCTCGCTCTCGGCGATCTTGTGCTGCAGCGACGCGATCTGCAGATCCTGCAGCTTGGCCTCCTCGAGCGCCGTCATGAACTTGTGCGTCGCCTGCGTCGCCTCCTTGTCGTACTTCTCGCGCTCGCCCACGAGCTGCTGGATGTGCGCGCGCTGCCGCTTGACGAGCGCCTTGAGCCCGTTCACCTCGTTCTGCAGGTTCTTGAGCGTGTTCTCCTTGATCTTGACCAGGTCGAAGGTCGCCTGCGACCGGTCCGTCGCCTTGACCAGCATCTTGTTGAGCACCTCGCGCTCGCGCAGCATCTCGTCCAGCTTGGCCGCCAGCAGCTCGCTCTGCTTCTTCTCGGCCTCGAGCTCGCGGTTCAGCAGCTCGTCCAGCTGCAGCTTGGCCTTGTCCTTGTCCAGCTCGCACGCGCTGCGCTTGGCGTCCACGTCCGCGACCTGCCCCCTCGCCAGCTCAGCCAGCTTCTCGACCTTGGCGGCTTCCCGCATCGTGCCCTCGATCTGCAGCTCCTGCGCGCCTAGCTCCTGCTCGGCCAGCGCGTTCTCCTTCTGCAGGTCGACGTTCTTCTGCCACTGCAGCTGCATGGCCTCAGTCAGCGAGTGCGTCGTGCGGAACAGCGCGTCGTACTGCTTCAGGTACTTCTCCATCTTGAGCTTGGCCTCGCGCATGGCCACCTCCTGCGCGCGCAGCGTCTCGTCGTTCGCCTGCTTGAGCGCCTCCTTGTCTGCTGCCTCACTCTGCAACGCCTCCTGCGCCTGCTTGAGCGCCTTGAGCTGCTTCTCGAGCGCCGTCTTGCGCCGCACCTGCTTGTCCGCGTGGCTCTGCTTGTCCTGGATCTCGGCCGTCGTGGCGCCCAGCGCGTCCTCGAGCCGCGCGTTCCTCGCCTCCTCGTCCTGCAGCAGCGCCAGCAGGTTGGCCGACTCCTGTCGCGCGTCCTGCAGCGACGTCGTCTTGGCCTCCACGTCTCTCGCGTACTCGGCTCGCTTCCGCTTGAGACTGGCAACCTGCAGCTCCTGCTCGTCCGTCAGCACCAGGCCGCTGACCTCGCCGTCTTCGCCCGTCGACGGCATGGACATCTTGCTCAGCTCCTCCTGCAGCAGCGCCAGGTTGGAGCGCAGGTCGTTGACCTTCTGCTGCTTGTCGGCCTCGAGCTGCTGCGACGCCGCGATCTGCTGCAGGACCGCGTCCAGCTCGAGCTTGGCCTTCTTCTTCTGCGCCAGCGCCTCGCTCTCCTCCTCCTGGTCGCGCAGCACGGCGTCGCGGCTCGCCTGGATCTCGCCCAGGATCTCCTTGGTGCGCTGCACCAGCCGCTGCTCACTCTCCTGCGACTTGACGAACGCCGTCAGCAGCTTCTCCAGCTCTGTCCGGTACAACGAAATAGACTCGGGGATGTGCGCCAGCACGCCCTCCATCTCGGCCACGATGCTGGCACTCGCCACTGCAGCAGCTGCCGCCTCGGCGTCCGACATGACGAGGCTGCCGCCATCGATTCCAGGCGGTGTAGTCACGTCGGACAAGCTCGCGCTCATCGTGGAGGCTTGCTTCGTTGACAGGTTGGCGAGGCTCAAGGAGAGCTGTGAGGCTTTGCGAGAGCAGGAGGAGGAGGTGATCGGATCGTTTCGCAGTTGGTTATCGACGCAAATAGACTCGCAAGACACGTTGGACAAGGCATTACGTTGTCCATGATGAAGGCCTTCCACCACCGCCATCGACAACAGAGTCTGAGCCAAGCGGTCAGGCAAAATGGTCTGTTTGTACACCAGCTTGACAGTCGGACATTTATAGAGAAGGCGACGCGTCGATGGCGAGCTCAAGGCTGCCATCGTCTCCGGCAGCTCTGTCACTGTGTGTCCCCCAGCAACTGGGTCAATGCGGAGCATTGTGGCGCCGGCGGAATCTGTGGCATCACCGACATCCCGCGAGCTGGCTGCAGGTCGCAGGCGCCGTCTATGACTGGCTGACGAGTCTGTTCGTGGCCGGCATGCTGTGCTCGCAGTTCTTCGGGGTCATCGCCAGCTCGGTGGCCAAGGCCGTGGACGACCCGGCGCACGGGCCCTTCGACACACACAAGACCAACGACGTGCCCTTCTCCGACCGCGTCGTCATCTGTCTGGCCGCTAGAGACAACCACATCTCCGTGCTGCTCAGCGACGTCCTCTATTCGTCTGCTCCTCCTCCAGTCGTCGACACCTTGGTCCTCTCCGTCAGCGGCTACCGCGCCGTCCCTGCCGTCCCTCGCACTGGCGGGTCGCTCGACTCGTCCGTCAACGTGCACTACTCGCACGTATGCAACACATCGGCGGCGACCCAAGACGGCATCCTTTCCGCCTGTGAGCGCCTCGGGTACTCCGTGGCGACGACCGATCTCCGCATCATGACGGACCGTACTGCAACACCGCAGTGCTGCTAGAAGACGCTCTACCGATCCTCATCATGCCGATCTGGGACAACGCGCCAGGCGCTCGCTATGCCGTCCCAGGCCTGGACGGCAGCGCGTGCGTCTTCCGAGTGCAAGGCAAGTACTCGGACAACAGCCGCGCGACGTCGATCGCGCGAAGGATGGCCCGATCGGTCCGTGAACAGGCGACCACCGAGTGGCTGGGCCAACCGGGCGGTCGATGGCGCAACGGCTGGTACGAGGACCGCGATGGCTCGGCCTGGCACTCGGACGTCGTGACGCCCAAGGACGGCTGGCAGTCGCTCCCGAGCACGCGGTACTTCGACACGCTGATGCCGACAGAAGTGGACTGCGACGTCTCAGACGTGTGCGATGTCGAGAGCGACAGACACCACTGGGGCAGGCTGTTCACGATCGCCACGTCCGCGTCTCGAGTCTAGCATCATCTACAACGCGACGCAGTCGGCATCTTCTGGTACGAGGCGGTCGTTGTGCTGACTGTGAGCAGCACGTACGACTGGCAGGCGGCGCTCGCCAACGCATCGACCGCCGTGCTCATCTCGCGATGGGCAGTGGCACTCTTCACGCTCCATCAGGGCTACACGCGCGGCTGGTCGGAGCTTTACCACACGCGCTATCCAACTCGTGGAGCTTCCTGTGGCCGCCGCTGCTGCTGCTGCCACGCCTCAAGATGACGTTGACCGCCATCTTCTCGGCCGGCTGGAGCTTCCAGGGCCAGCAGCTCGCCTTCCCCGAGACGTGGTTCGTCATGTACCCGGCCATCATCGAGCTCGTTCTGCTCTACTACAGCCTGCTCAACGCTGCGGCCAAGGTATTGCGGCGCCAAGTGACCGACGCGCTGTTCGCGCCGACCATCGCCGCGCTCTGCGCTCTCCACGTCGCCAGGGAGTCGCTCGGCCACTGGCCGTGGCTCCAGATCGTCGACAAGTACGTGCCAACACTCGTGTCGTCGGACGAGATCGCGCAGGTGCAGCTGCTCCAGCTCTTCACGTCCGACATGGCGCTGCGGTTGAATGGCGGCATCACGAGGCTCTTCGAGCTCAAGCTGGTCATTCTCAGCGCGAGTCTGTTGCCGTGGGTGCTGTCACGGACGCTGCCAGTCCATAGAGAAGCGGGTCTAAAGCTGTCGGGCGTGGAGAAAATGCTGTCCGGGCCGGTAACGTCGCCGGACTCGGACGGTCGGACGTGTACGAGATCACGGGCGATACCTCGGTGACAGGAGCTCGGAGACGCACTATCCACCTCAAGAACGGTCGCATGCGGCCGGAGGACGAGCTCTCGCTCATCAGATACGAGCTCGTCCGTCTGGGCTACGTCGTCTTCGGCGACAGGTACCTGCTCTTGCTAGACGACTGGAACCGAGTGACCATGCTGGTGGGCTTCCACCAGGTCTACCACCTGTGGAACCACTGGACAATCGTGCTCAAGCTCTAGGAGCCCACTGGAGCGACGCAAGTGGACAAGAGCCCCGAGTTACTCCGCGTGGACGCTCCGGAGCTGCGGCACATTCGTATCTGGGCCATCTCGGCGTGTCTGCTGCTCTGTTTGCCCTGTTGGACAGTGCCCATACATTCTTCAAGTCAATCTGACAAGTTGAAGTTGGCTTGTCAATGCTGGTGGTGGCCGCCGAGTGTGATCGGATGCACGCGAGCAGCAGCGCTCACTCCAAGCCCTGGATGGCAACAAACAATGGTCAGCCTCCCCTTCATCGCCGCTTCCAGTGGCGGCAACATGCTGACCTTCAAATGTGTCGGATGTCAGCGGTGGCAGGCAGCTTTGCGGTATCAGACCCCGCCAGAGATCTTGACACTCGAGAAGGGCCTGATGAACGGCCGGCTCGTCACCCCCACGACTCAGCAGGTACGCCCAGAGTCGGTCGGCTTCTTCGCTCTCGCACTCTTGTCGCTCGTGCAGCTCGTGGCGGAGCTGGCGGACGTCGCCTTCGTCCTAATCAACCGCACTCCAAGTCACAAAGTCAGGTTGAGAAGCTGGTAACTCTCCCGGCAACAATGATGGGGCAGACGCACCTCGAGGCAGCATCCATTGCCAAGCTGCTGTCCATTGACGTCCACGCTCTCCCGCTTGATGGACTCCAGCAGCAGATTGACCAGTCCAAGGAGAAGCTTAGGCCGGTCGGTTGTGGTCACCACCTCTCCATCGACAACGCCAGTCTTCTCGAGCAAGACCCGCGCGAACGCCGCCGCTGTCGAGTGGAGAGCGTGGGCCAGCCGCGTGAGCTGGTGACGGCGTCTGATGGCCCACTGGTCGATCGACGCCGGCTGCTGTGGGTTCAAGTCCATTCCTGTCTGTGGGGTTCAAACTGAAGCGAATGCCGCCGTCAAACTGGGAGCATGGGATGTCATGGCATGACTTGCTCTCTGCCTATAAATACTTTCGCGAGCTCTCACCTGGACAAACCCGCGCCAGAGTTCGACATCGGACAGCGACGCACTTCGGTCGCGGTAGCCATGACCGTGGTCTCCAGTGGAGCCAAAACCTCTCCAAGTCCACAAGCGACGGAGCCTGGACCACCGTCCGCAATGCTCCGACTAGCCGCTGCTCGATCCGCAAGGAGACCCACGAGCCGGCTGGAGGTCGCTGGCGCCGTCTACGACTGGGTCACGTGCGTCTTCGTCGCCGTCATGGTCGGCTCGCAGTTCTTCGGCGTCATCTCGAGCTCCGTCGACTCAGTCACGCATGCCGAGATCGGTCGGGACCCAGTACTGGGGCCGTACAGCACGCAGAAGACCAACGACGTGCCGTTCACGGACCGCGTGTTGGCCTGTGCCGTCAGTGGCAGCGGCTTCACTCCGACGCTCGTGAGCGACCTGCTCGAGTCTCCGACTGTGTTCGTGAGCATTGAAGACACTACCGGCGCGTCGGTCGCTGGCTACCGACTGGTCGAGCGGCGAGGCGCCGAGCTCGACTCGGTCCCTTTCAGCTCCTACCAGCACACGTGCCAGACTCTGTCGTCGACTATGAGCGGGATCCTGAGCACCTGCAAGGCGCTAGGCTACAATGTATCGACCGATGGTCTGCGCGTCGTCAACGGCGTCCACAGCAGCGCGACGGTGCTCATTAGCAATGCGCTGCCGGTGCTCGTCATGCCGTACATGGACAACGCGGTGGACGCTCGGTACGCCGTCCCTGGCGTCGACGGCAGCGCCTGCATCTTCCGCGTCACTGGCAAGTTCACCAACGCGGCCAAGCCCACAGGCCAGATTCACGGCCTGGACCGGTCCGTCCGCGAAGAGAAGACGGCCGAGTGGCTGCGTCAGCCTCGAGGTCGTTGGCGCAACGGCTGGTTCGAGGACGCGGACGGAGACAAGTGGTACTCGGATATGGTGTTGGCCGGCTCACTCCTTCGGAGCTTCGACGCCGAGTCGGGACGAGAGCTCAACTGCAGCCAGCCGGGAGAATGTGAAGCCAACGTCCAAGTCGCGCGCTGGGGCCCGCACTTCGTCATCGAGACCACGGTCCTGCCGTCCACGAGCGTCGTCGTCTTCAACGGCACGCAGTTCGGCTTCTTCTGGTTCAAAGGCGCCGCGTCCGTCTCGCTCACGAGCGACTACACGTGGGAGATGGCGCTCGCCAACGTGTCCATCGCGCTGCTCATCTTCCGGTGGATCGTCTCGCTGGTCGCGCTGCACCGCGGCTACCTGGCGGGCCACTGCGCGCTGCACCACACGGGCATCGGCGCGCTGTCCAACTCAACCGGCTTCATGTTCCTGCCAATGACACTGTTGCCTAGGCTGACGACGACGCTCGCGGCCTTCTTCTCGGCCGGCTGCCACTTCCAGGGCCAGCAGCGAGCCTTCACCGAGACGTGGTTCGTCATGTACCCGTCGCTCACGGAGCTCTCGCTGCTCTACTACAGCCTGCTCAACTCGCTGGCCAAGGTCCTGCGCCGCAGAGTCTCGGACGCGCTCTTCGCGCCGACCATAATCGCTCTGAGCGCTCTCCATTGGTGCAGGCAAGACATCGCGCGCTCGCAGTGGATGCACCTCGCCGACGGGTTCGTGTCGACGCTGGTGACCACCGACGACATGAAGCGGCTGCGACTACGCGACTTCTTCACCTCCGACGTCGCGCTGCGCCTCAACGGCCGCGTCACCAGCCTGTTCGTGCTCAAGCTCGCGGTCCTCGGCGTCAGCCTCGTCCCGCTGCTGCTCGCAAGGCCGCTGCCGGTGCACAAGCAGCTCGCCAAGTCACTCCAAGGCGCCGAGGAGGCGCTGGGCATGCGCGCGAGCAACGTCGCGGGCCTCGGACGGCCGCAGGTCTACGAGACACGGAGCGACGCCACGGGCACCATAAGAAGCTTCGGGTTGTTCGTCAAGCGAGGCAGCGTCCAGCCGGAAGGAATCCTCGCGCTCAGCAGCTACGAGCTTGTCCGCCTGGGCTACGTCGTCTTCGGGGACAAGTTCCTCATCTCGACGGACGACTGGGACCGCGTGTCCATGCTGGTGGGCTTCCGCGAGTTTTACCACCTGTGGAACCACCGCGTGGTCGTCTTCACGCTCTATCCGGCAGTCAGTGGATCCCCGGGACTGGTTGAAGTGAGCGAGAGCCCGGAACTGATGCGCGTGGACGCGCCAGAGCTGCGCAGTGTCAGCGTGTGGAAGATCTCGGCGTGCTCGCTGCGCTGCTCGGCTGAAGCGTGAGCATGCGGAGACGGAAGAAGCCTCGGACTCTATTCGCTCTCTATGATACTCCTCCTCTCCCTCCTCCTGTCTCCAGTCGCCTCCAGTCTAGTTGCTCTGGCGCTGGAGCGCCGCGAGCTCCTCCTGCAGCCCGAGGACGTACTGCGCCACCTCGTCGCGAGAGCTGCACGCATTGAGGATGAGCTCGCGCACGGCCAGCCGCGCAGAGTTGACCTTGGCGTCCGCGGGCGACGGCGCGAACAGCGAGTGGCGCACCGACGACGCGGCCGGTGCCGACGCCAAGCGGCCGTTCAAAAGCTCATTGCTCGGCGCGAACTCCGAGACGCGGCGCTTCTTGTTGCGCGGCGACGTGGACGCCGCCTGGCTGTTGTACGACGACACGGCGGCCATCGGGGGCGACACGGGGCGGCGCACGGGGGCGGCCTGCTCCTCGTGTTGAAGCAGCGGCGAGCGCGGAGTCGGCACCGACTGATTTGGCACCAGCTGCGGATGCGGCTGCATGTCCGGCTCGGCCGCGAGGCTGGCGCGCAGGCCGACGCGCTTGCTGCCGCCGGCGCGAATGTGCACGAGCACGTACTCGCCCGTCTCTCCTGTGCCGGCCTCGTCCGCCAGCATGACGGCGTGCATGCGGAAGACCTTCTTCTTGGCGGCCACGTCGGTCGCGCGGCTGTAGCACGTGGCCGTCACGTAGCGCACGACGGGCTGCTTCTTGGGCAACCCCGTGACGAAGCTCATTTTGCGCCACTCGAACTCTTTGCTGGGCTCCTTGCGGCCGCCGCGCACCGCCCGCCGGCCGGCCTCGGGCGCCTCCGGCTGCTTCTTGGCCTTGCGCGGGAAGCCGAACGAGCCCTTGCCGAGCAGCCGCGCGCACTTGAGGAAGTACATGCACGACGCCGGCTGGCTGTAGATGAACTCGGGGTGCAGCGGCACACCGCGCGGGTCCAGCCCCAGGTCGTACACGGGCACGTCGCCCGCGCGCAGCGGGTCCGCGAAGATCTCGCGGTACTGCGCGGCCGACGGCCACGGCGTCTTGTCCTCCTCGTCGTCCTCCGTCTCGTCGGTCGCCATCGCCACTGGCGCATCCACAACAGGCGCGTACGCATCCAGTGCGCTGGGGACCGAACGCTGGCGTAGAGGGGACAGCCGCGGCTCCTCGTGCTGCTGTGACGCCAGCAAGTCGGACAGCGCCGGCAGCAGCACGGACGGCGCGGACGGACCCGCAGTCGGCCGCGCCAGCCCCGCGAATGCAGTCGACGCCGCGCACTCGGCCGCGCGAGGGGACAGCGGCCGCTTTCGCCGGAGAAGAGGGAAGCCCCCGCCGCCGCCGCCGCAGCTGTCGGAGAACGCCATGCCGCCGCGCTCCATACAGACGTCCTGTGCAGAAAGGACGTGCGGGGAAGGAGGCGAGTCGATGAATGCGGTGCGAGAAGCAGCGAGGACGGATGGATATGAGCAGAGTGATGGTCAATAACGAGAGGCAAACACGGAAGTGCCGCGGCCATACAAATCGCGAGATTCCATCGCATCTCAGCAACTGGAACTCTCCGTGTTCCGCGTGCTCCCTCGCAGACTCGGGATTACCTGATGGACTCGTCAACAAACAGATGATCGGTGTCGATCAGCGAATCCCAGATAGTACGCGGGGCCGCTCGCGACTTGTCGGTCGGATAGGCAATCCCAGGCAGTGAACCCTAGGCGAGATAGTACGCGGGACCACATGGCGACGAGGCAAACTTGCGTGTTCGAGGATCAAAGACCTTTCATGAATGGGAAGCCTCTCATCGTTCATGCCATCCAATTTAGCAGGTCAATAGTGAAGGGTGAACTCGCCACCTTGCACGATTGAGATATGCAGTTCGGTGCCATGTGATTTCGAGACCACGGCCGGTTAGCTAAACAACTTGATTTCACTAAGCAGTGGCCATGAGACGGGAAAAGAGACGGCGCTTGCGTGAGCTCCAGCGTGTCGTGTCTGTCGCCTGGCGGCCGCGTTACCCTTGCTCTGGGCTGAATGCGAACGCGCTCGAGTCAATCACTGGCCCATGTGCGCGCCACGACTCTTGAATGCGAGCCAGCGGTCAACCCGCGCCACGCTGCATGCGATCGCCGCCCGTCAAGTCATCGACATGCCATTGCTATCCTATGCAGCGGCTGGCTGCCTGTAGCCAACGAGTTGCTCGAAGTCAGTGAGTTCGGAGCCAATCGAGGCCAAGCGTGTTTGGTGTACAGTTTGTTTAGTGCTACGTACGATACAGACAGAGTGTTGGTGTCCACCAATGTCTTTCCATCAAGTGACGATGGAGCAAATATGTCCTCCAACAGTTGTCAATTCAAACATAAGCTGATTCAGCTAAACGGTACCAGCCCGCGAGTGGAGTATGCCACACAAAAGGGCAACATGCTCGGGAGTGATGGTCACTGAAGGTTCTGAGCGGATGCAGGGTGCGTTCTAGTATGTTCGGATGGGTAATTCGCCTTAGTGAACGAGAGATCAATTCACCGCACTGACAAGAGCGAGCACCGCCGAGTCGTTTAAGATGCAACACGTTGCTCGCCTCGATTTTGATCGACTCGATCGAGAGCTAATCCGACAAAACGCCTCGCTTCCGTTGCATATCGGGTGACGAACGTGAGCACGACGCGTTGGGGATACGATGAAGCACGGCTTGAATATGGGCGACCAGGACGGCGACCGGCGGTCACTGCAATAACGACGTTAGACAGGTTTGATTCGGGCATGGAGCATCAGAAACCAACGGCAGGGCGTTCGTGGCTGCAAATGGTGCCGAGGAGTTGCGACAGCACGAGGAGAGCCACGAACGTCCGCAGCAGCCAGTTACAGGCTACTTACTGGCACGGACGGCAAGTGCTCGCGCAGAAGTACCCGTCCTGCGGATTAAACCGTTGCGAATGTCAGTTCATTCATGCCGTCGGCTTGGTCACCAGCTGCCAGAACCGCACATTGCTCCAGTCGGTGGCAGCAACAAGGTGCATCCTAGCCGAACACCCCTCCGCTTCGCTACTGGACCCGTCGACGCCGCGGTCGTCAAGCGCCAAGATGGGGTAGCTGAAGTGCTCGCGCGTCCACCGCGTCAGCGAGAACGCGGCGAACAAGTGCCACTTTGACAGCGGGATCGGCCACCGATCCCCAAGCCGCACGTAGCCGAGTCGTAGCATCTGGTACCCTCTCACAGCGACCAGCGGCGAAGCAGGCTCGGCCTCGGAGTGACAGCCAGCCACAGTCGAGTATGCAGCCATCGTGGAGCCCAAGCTGCTGCTGTAAGGCGCGCGCGCACTGACAGGACGCGCTCGACAGTGGTGGTCATTGTTGGGCCGTCAACTCGACTGCCGGAAGACGCACCGACCGAGAAGAACACCAGCGACACACCGGGTTCAGCAGCAGCACGGCCATCTTGATCGCGACCATGGACTTGACGCTCCGTTCATGCGCAGCGCAACGTCGGACGTCAAGAAGTCGCTCAGTCGCAAGGCTTGGAACTGGTCGGCAGTGATCAGCGCCGTGATGCGACCGTCGACGCCCTCGAACCAGCCCGACTGTGCGAGGCCCTGGCGCAGGTAGTGCATGGCGCAATAGAAGAGCAGAGTCGGACCGAACATCGCGTCCGACACACGGCGTTGAGTTCACATGGCGATAGTGTTGAGCAGGCTGAAGAGGAGCAGGACCAGCTCGGCGATGGCCGGGTACATGACGAACCAGGCCTCGGCGAACACCTTCTGGTTGCCCTCAAAGGCGCAGCCGAGCGAGAAGAAG
>JAADXY010000138.1:0-43070 GCA_023338065.1 Phytopythium montanum
CAGTCGGCGATGGCTGCCATCTCGTGGAAGATTGGCGCCGAGTCGGTGGACCCGATGACGCAGCTGATCATTTGCTGGGTGCTCGCTGCCGTGGGCATCGTGATGGCGTACTTCACCGTGTCCAAGTACGTCCCGGACACCGAGATCGGCTCGGAAGAGGTGGAGGAGGCGCTGAAGGAGACCGACTACCGCGCGCTCGACACGCAGGAGAAGGCGTGAGTGTCGTCGCTGCAAGGGCTCTTGTGCATCACCACCACCGCCGCCGACAGTGATCATCGTCTCCTTCCTTCAAGGGTTGATCGTTCCTTTTAATTCACAAACCGTTGTGGTACGCTGTCGTTCAGGAGCTGCTCGTTGTCGTCAATGATCTCAACGAACGCGTTCGGTTCAGGAAGACCACGACACGTCTCCGGAATGGGTCGAGCGCGGCTTCACGTCCAGCGGCTCCTGCTCCTTCTCGCCATCGCGCATATGCACGAGCCGCATGCATGACGGCGATGTCGCTCTTCGCAAGCGACCAGCACGCGGATCTGCCATGCTGCCTCAAAGTACCCTCCGAGGGATTTAGAAATGGCTGCACTTTCTCGAATTTGAATTCAAAACCAAATACAAGACCGTTGCACTTTCCATTCGCCACAGGAGCTCGGCAGCATGAGCGCGCTGGTCGCGACGGTCAGCCAGCTCCGGGCACGCGCCGAGGAGGCGCTGCTGGGTCGCACGGCGTCGACCCCGCCCAGCAAGACAGCGGCCGTGGCCCTGGGCGGAGCGGCGCTGTCGTGGCGCTTTCTGACGGGGAGACTGCACGGAAACATCGACAACGGAGACCTGGAGCTGCGGGGTGATTCGGGAGCGGTCGCTGTCAGTATCGACGCGTCAGGCTCTGATGCTGGGCCGTGGCGAGCGCCAAGCGGGGCTGAAGTGACCATCCGAGTGGACGACAAGTTCACACTGCTGGCGGAGGCGGTCGACTCAGTAAACGTGTCAGGGTCTCTACCGTCCATGGCTCTTGCGGTTCGCGTCCCTATAAGCAGCATCATGGGTGTGGAAACCGTGGACAGTGACGACGACGACGCGTCACCAATCCGACGATCAACCAAGCACGAGTCGGGGCTCAAGGACATCTTCGTCCTGGTCACCCACATCGCCTCTACGACGCAGGAGACGAACCGGTGGGCCATCGCAGTGCGTCCGCAGTACCGTCACATCTACGGAGTCGTGTTCCGCGTCCCGCGCGACGCCCAAGCCACTGGAATTGTCGAGAGAGCGCACTGCGCGGAGCTGCTGGTTGCCGCGGACTGCGGAAGCGCGTGGCGCATCAAGAAACACGGGTTGTACCGGGTGCGCGCATGTCGTATCCGAAGCGAGAGCGACAAGTCGGCCGGCTTTGATGTGCTCGCTCCGGCTGATGACCACGCCGTCCGCGCGCTCCAGATTGCTTGGCAGGACCGAGGAGTGAGTAGTCCAGATCAGCTCGATGTTGACTGCGAAGGCGATTCGTTTTGCATTCTTCCAGTGATCGACGAGATCAAGCGCATTATGCCAAGCACGAGTGGTGCCGAACCAAGTGGTCGTCGCAAGCTTCGCGTCTACCGCGTTGATCGACTCGGGTCGTTCGAGCCGATCGTGTTCCAACTATGCACTGCTGGTGCTCTAGACAACGCAGGAAGCGCCTGCGCCAAGCATGAGGAGTGCCAACAAGCTCGCCAAGGCGCAAATCCAAAGATCGAAGCCTCCAGTACTTCATCGGTGGCGGACCTGGTTCTCTGCAGCTCTGTGCAGCTGGCGACCGCTGTTCATCGTCTCCCCAACCAGGCGCTACAGTACATCACAGCGATGATGGCGTGTTTATGGAGAAGGAACGCGCAGAGCTGGCGGCAAGTGTCGACATTCGTAGCACAGAGCACCGCAAGTGAACCTGCCGAGCCAGATGCAAACATCCACCAGTCGCGGCTCGTGACTTTGGTCGGGGCGGTGTGTGAGCGCCGGTATTACTGGCGAGACATCCCGCAGTATGGAGGCTCAACGCAGAAGAAGGACGCCCCAGTTGTCGGAGAGAAGCGTCGACACGAAGACATGTCTTTGGCGGCAGTGGAGCCTCCCTGCGTTCAAAAGCGGCTGGTGATGGCCGTCGTCCGCGTGCGGGATCTCTCGTCGCTCGACACCATCGACGTTTACATTGACGTGCACAAGTTTGGCTTCCGAGCGAGTCTTCAGCCTGGCGACGTGGTCGAGTTCTCCAAGCTGCAAGGGTTCATCGCGCGGTCGACATACCGAGCCTACATGAACTGGGGCTACTTGACATCTGCACGGCTTCTTCGGCTGGTGGACTCGTCCCTCCCGTCGGACGCAGAGCTCTTCGGGTCGTTGCCGACGAGCTTTCTCAATGACCTGTACAGCACCGGATCTGCTGCTTCCAATGGCGCGTTCGACCGACGCATACACCGCTACGTTGTCCGCGTCGTGTACGTCAACTACGTGATACTGAAGCGCAAGTGCCGGACGTGTCACCGCGCGCTGGTGCACGATCGTCGTCGAGGGTGGATGCACTTCACGCCGACAATTGGAGAGCCCTCACTGTCTCAACCCAGCCGGCAGTGCGGGTGGCATCAGCTGCAGCACATGGACGCCGCGCTGGCAAGACGCAGCTACGTGCACACCAACATGCGCTGCATTGTCGACGACGGGTCTGCTCAAGCCGAGCTGTTCCTGGAGAACGAGGTGGCCTGGGAGCTGCTCCGCTGCTCACCGGCGCAGCGCAGCCGCCTGCTGGACGTGCGCGTATCGGAGTTGCGGTTCTTCGCCGGCCAGACCCCGACGGCTGCCGGGTTCTTCTCGAGCTCGGGCGTGAACGTCGACGAGCAGTACTATGAGAACCAACTGCGGGAGGTGGTGCTGAGCGCGGTCGCGGAGCTGCGGCAGCTCGCGGTGTTTGCTCGGCGCTTCTACAGCAAGACGAGCGAGGCGCAAAGCGGGGTGCGGGGACACGGGGGAGCGGCCAGCGGAAGTGGGGGGCCGACGTCGATCCTCACGTTTGGGCGGAACGTGCAGGTCGTGACGCGCACGGTCCCGCCAGCCAAGCTCGACGCGCGGCGTGTTGACGACTTGCACGTCAAGAGCGAGCTGCGCCAGCTGCTTGCGCGGTTGCGCGTGTAGGAGAGCGCGGGTATTGAAGCGGGTGGCTCGCAGGGTGTGAAGCCAATGAGTCAATGAGCTGTTTGCTTTCGTTGACGTTGAAGTTGTGGGAACGATTGCAAAACGACCAACGCTCCGATGGATACCTAAGTAAACCGACAAATTCCGGTATGTTATCGGTATGAGATCAAGGAATCCGTCCATGCCATGTCAGTCACCACGAATCCTGCGGCTTGCACAGTATGGAAAGAGCTCGCCACTGCTGGCACGCGGTCTGTGTGGCTGGCTCTGCAGGCAAGTCGATGGATTTCCATCTCGTGGGCGGCGACACCATCCACGCGTTGAGGACGGCGACGGCGCCTTTGGTGTTAAAGCTTTGGGTCCGCAAAACGCCAGTTCTCGCGCGCTATGATTGGCCGAAACGACACCGTGGCGTATTTTGATTGGTCAAAACCCGACACCGCTTGACCTCCACGCAAAATGCCAGAATGATGGTCGTTCAGCTTTTTTTCCTTCTGGGTGTCTGGCGGTCGGTGTCTGGCTGGCGCCTGGTAAAGAGATTTATCTTGAAATTTGTATGTGAAGGGGTCGGAAGGCACCCCCACGCAAAAAGTCAACGGCGCCAATCTGAAAAGCGCGCGCTTTCTCCGGGCGAGAAAGGCGACGACCGACTGCGTGGAGGTGACTGATTGCCAAGGCGGCCAGAGGCCCCGAGCGCGCGGCGAGTGATGAACGAGGCGGCGGCGACAGCTGCGGTGCCGGTGGAGGGCGTGGCGCCGGTGGCGGCGGTAGCGCCAGTGCCGCCCAAGGCATCGCCGAAGGGACCGGCCAAGACGGCGGCGACTCCCAAGGCGGCCAAGCCGGTTAAGCCGCCGGCGGCCAGGAAGAAGCCGGCGGTGCCCCGCGCGAAGAAGACGCCGACCGCGACGACGGACCAGCCGAAGAAGGTGCCGGCCAAGAAGAAGGCGCCGACGCCGAGAGGTGAGGCGGGGGCGGTCGCGGTCTATTGCTGACCGACTGGCTGATTGTACTGATCGCACGGGTATGATGTATACAGCGCGGAAGGGGAAGCAGGCGGCGCCTGCGGCTGCGGTGGCGCCTGTGACTGCGCCGGCGGCGGACGCGAAGCCCACGAGCGATGGAGCGGCCACGTCATCCGCCCCGGAGATGGAGCTACGGCAGCAGTACCTGCACCAACTGTGGGTTCTTTATCCGCGACTTCGCACCGGCCGCCCTTACGCTAACACCCACGCGTGCTCGCTGCTTGTCCTTCCCATAGGTTCAACCTGCTGCAGCAGGCGCATCCCGGCCAGGACGTGAACGCGCTCGTCCAATACGCCAGCACGATGGAGGTGGAGCACTTCCAGAAGTTCCCCAATCGGGTACGCGTCCTTCCTACCCCTTGCCATACCATGATGCACTCTAACCTCCACGTGTGATGCTATTCTGCTACAGAACGAGTATGCGAACGCGTTGAACGGCGAGCTCGGCAGGTTGAGCGAGCTCGCGCGGTCTACCGCTGCGAAAGCGGCTGCAGACGCGAACCAAAGCGCTCAGAACGCTGGTGAGCCCGGGCGTTCGTCTGGGCCCACCACTGACCGCTCAGCGTCCACGACCAGTCCGTTCGATGCGAGCCGCGACCATCCCCGCGAGGGTGCTTCAGCGCCGGCGAACGGTCAGTACCAACAGCAAGCGGTGGAGAACGCGCAAGGCCAGCGAGCGCAGCAGTATCACGCGTACGCTGGAGCTCAAGCTGGGCCTGGCCGACAGTCTAACGCGCCGGGTCAGAGCGAATCTGGAGCGGGGATGAACGGGCTGGCGTACATGCAGTCGCAGAGGCAGAGCGCTCTGCCGATGGCGTCGCAGGGCTTCGAGCAGCAGAGGTATCAAGCCGCGCAGTACTACGCGACGTCTCAGGCAATGCAACAGCAGCAACAGCAATACCAACAGCAGGCGAGCCAGTTCACACAGCAGCCGTCGCGCGAAGACTTTGTCAACCAGCTCCAGCAGTACGACAAGAACTCGCTGATTGACTTTGTGTTGAACCAGAAGACGGCGCTGGAGAAGTGGCAGAGTCGCGTGACGGACCTCGAGATGCAGGTGGCGGCGCTGCAGAACACGCTGAACGCTGGCTACCAGCAGCGCGCGACGTACGACGCCATGGCGGGGCGAAGGACGCCCGAGTACCAGCAAAGCGCGGTCCCCCCACCAAACACGCAGGACCAGCACGGAGCCAATGGCTTCGCCCGTGGATACGCACAGCAAGCGCAGGAGCAGCCGCCGGCGCCGGTCCGGCAGACGCTGAATGAAGAGACGCTGCGAGCACACGATGCGAGCATGGGCGTGTTGAACGGCAGCCCGGAGCAGTACTGGCGGCGGGTCGGCGTGATGCGATCCATGTACCTGCGCGATCTGACAATCGCGCACCACGCGCTGGAGAACCACCACGCGCCGCCCAACTCTGCGCAGAGCCACAAGGCCGACAACCTCAAGCACAACGTGTCGCTGGCGCTGAATGTGCTGCACGAAGCGCCGCAAGCGGCCGAGCCGCGGTCGTTCGAAGTGCTGGACTCGATCGAGCGGTTCATGCAGAACACGGTCAAGCCTATCGTGGACAGGATCCAGTCAAGGTCGGCGGTGCTGGCGACGTCGGCAGGCGGCAGCGGCAATCAAGCGGCGGCGGCGCAGGCAGCAAGTTACCAAGCCGGGTATCCGGCTGACGGCCGGGCGTCATTCATCCAACAGCAGCAGCAACAGGAACAGGAGCGACAGCAGCAGCAGCCAAAGCAGCCGCCGCGAGCTTTTAGTCAACAGTCACAGCCCGCCGATGGACGCGTCCAGTCGTCGATGATGCCGCCCATGGGCCGTCTGATCCCTCCGCCTCGCGACTTCCCACCGCCAGGCGCACCCGCTAGCAACGGCGGGCAGGTTGACGGGAAGCTGACGGATCCCGGGCGGTTCCTGAACGGCCAAGAGTCTCCGTTCGGCGAGTTCGGCGCCGCCAAGATGTCAGTGCCCACATTCTCTCCGTCCGAGCGGCGGACGGCCTCGGCCGCGCAGGCGCCGAAAGACGACAACGCCAAGCACGCGGACGGCTACGAGGGGGCCGAGGACGACATGAGCGCGTTCGACGAGCTGGCCGACATGCAGTTCGACGACGACGCGGCGCGCAAGCCGGCGCACAGCAGCGCAGACAACTCGTCGTCCGGGTCGGACAAGATGCCGGCGGCCAACGTGTGACGGACTCCCCCCAACCTCGTTGATGAAGCGGCGGACGCGACGGATGATGAAGCTTGGAGACAGCAACAAATATTTAATATTCGGGTCTCGGCCAGGCAGTGCCACGGCCTGGAGCGCAGTTTGCTCGTCGAGAGACTTGAAGACGTCAGGACGCGGCCAGCCCGCCTTATCCAAGCAGCAGGTGCGCCTTCGCCTCGGTATTCCATGCATACTTCAGTAAAACTATTGGGTTTCCTCACATGCAGCCTTACTTACTTGACTGTCCAGGCAAGTTGCATCGCTACTTACTCACAACCATGCCGGATCTTCAAGAGGCGCTTCGTTCTTGTTCCTAGCAACTCGAGCAGCTCGCATGATGGGTGGCTGGCGACTGGATGAATCGCTGGCTGCCGGGCGTATGCGAGACGGACACTTACCTACAGCTGACGGCTGGGCCGGTGCCTTCCCGACATCATGTGGAGGAGTTCTGGCGCTCCTTCTGCAAAGCGAGCACCTCCTGGTAGCCCGGCGGGCACGACATGGAGCGCTCCATGCCCGCCAGGTCGGCCACCGACTTGTCCGACTTCATGAAGATGCTCAGGTCGTGGAACTTGGTGATGGTGGCCTCCGGCGAGTCCGGTGTGCTGTCCTCGTCGCTGTCGCCAGCCGGCGGGGGCGGAGGTGTTGACGCCGACGAAGTCTCGGACGACGCAGAAGAAGTCGACGGCGACCCGTTCGCAGCAGCAGGAGCAGCTGCTTCACTCTCAAGAGCGCTCTTCTCGGAGGAAGCCGTCGCGTCTTCGGTCGTCTTTGTCTTGGCTGCGTCCATGTCGATCTGCGCGCGCGCGTGCATGTACTCGTTCCAGTCGAGCTTGGTGGGCTCGGCGAGCTTACCAAGTTGCGCAGAGTACTTCTTGACGAAGTGGCGCACCTCGGCTTGCAGCTCGGCGCGAAGGCGCGGGAGCTCGTCCTGCCGGGCCTTGTACTCTGGCAACAGGCGGTAGAACAGCGGGCGGATCGTCTTGAGCTCGATCATGCCGGCCTCCACGGAGCGCACGCCGAAGAAGGAGAAGAGTGGGAACGAGAGCAGCAGCAGCACGATCGACGACCAGTACCAGTCGGTGAAGACGATCGCCGCGATGAGGTACATGACCCACAGCACGGGCACGGCCACGATCGAGAACTGGATCTTCTTGCTCAGGATCACGTCGCGCCCGGCCACCTTGACCTTGGAGCCCGCGAGCGCGCGCTTCTGCTCGTTGTGGCTCACGTACCGCGCGATGAGACCCACTGGCGCGTTCAGCACGAACGTCGGGATGGATGCGAGCAGGAAGATGAGCAGGCCGTAGAGCGCCGAGCCGAGCACGTCGTGGATCGTCCACCACGCGAGGTACGGCACTTGATGGTCGGTCAGACCCATGAGCCGCAGTGTTTTGGCATAGTCGTCCAGCTTCTTCTGCAGTACGTCGAGGTCCGGAGACGCCTCGGGCACCGTGCTCAGCACCTTGTAGCCCTCGGCGAAGCGGCGGTTCAAGTCCTGGGTCTCCTTGGCCGACAGCCGCACGCCCGAGCGCTGGAACAAGCGCCGCGCCGTCAGGATGAGTTGCATGATGTTGTAGTTGGGGGCTGTCACGATTACCGAGCGCATCGACTCCTCGATGCGGTGCAGGAACGTGTTGCACGCCGTGCGCTTGTCCTCCGCGTACGTCGCCATGAGCTTGTCGTCCACCGTGATGGGCGTGCCGAACTCGACCGTCACGCGGCCACGGAAGCGGTGGCCGCGGAAGTAGTTGAGTCCGACCGGAACCACATGCGCGTTGATGTTGTACTTGTCCTTGACCCCAAGCGCCATTATGGCCACGCCAGCCTTCAGTGGCAGCAGGTCCGTGCGATCGTGCGAGCCGCCCTCTGGGAAGATGCCGATGCAGTTGCCGCGCTTTAGGTGCGTGTACACCTTGGCGAACGTGACCGACTGGTCGACGCGCTTCAACACGCCGAACGCGACTGGCTGGAGCACGGCGGCGTCCGCTCCGTCCTTGAACGGCGCGTCCAGTTCCAGCTGCGTGTCGCTCACGACCTTGACGATCTTGACCGGCGAGCCAGAGTCCTTGACGCTCTTGCCCTGCATGCGCACCTGGTCTCCGGGAGTCACCTGCTTGGTGAAGCTCGTGCCCTCTCCCAGCAGCACGAACGTCTTCTTCGCGGGCTTGTCGCCGTCGGCAGAGCCATGCTCAACGCCTTGCGCGTCCGCCATGCGGACCAGTCCGAGGCCCTTGACGACCGAGTCCTGCGGGCGAACGACGGGGATGCAGCCCATGATACGCGCCAGTGCTCCGATGACCGGCAGGTGCCACGACTTCTCCGCAATCATAAAGCCGACCTGTGTGACATCATGGAGCGTGGAGGGCGGTTAACAAGCGGTCATAGCGGCGAAACGAAGGGAGGGAGGACCGAGGCGCACCTTGCGGGGACTCGACATCATGACGACGAGCCCGTCGACGAACTGGTTGGCGTGGTTGCCCGTGAAGATGACGGGTCCGTCGGTCGGCACGTTGTCCAGCCCGACGACCTCGATGCTCTTGAACGAGATGCTGAGGATGCTGTGCAGGAAGACGCGCACCGAGCGGTAGACGACGTCCGCCAGGTTGTTCCAGATGAGCGCCAGCATGAGCGCGAAGTAGAGGAAGCCCCAGTAGAACGACGGGACCCCCAGGAAGTTGCTCACGGCCTTGATCGGGCTGCCATCGACCGGTACAGACCAGGCACACACACACACACAGCGTCAGCGCCTTTCCCGACACAAACATCTAGATGCAAACGCCGAGAAAGGACGGGCACGGGACGTACTTGAGCGAGTCGACCGACAGCGCCGTGAGCAGGCAAAGCACGAGGAACTGCATCTGCACGTCGTTGAGCACCTCCGTCTTGTAGAACTTCATGGCGGCGCGGCCAGAGCGGGGCGAGCGTCCTCTCTGCACGTCCTTGTCTTCTCCTGCGCTTCTTATCCGCTGGCGCTGGGTGCTTCTTCCCCCCGGTAGCGATGATTCCACACTGAGTGACCGTCGGCTTTTCTTCTTGTTTGCTTGTGTTTCACTTTGGTGGGGGATCGATCCTTCGATCTTTTTCTGGGGGGGGGGAAAGCAGGAGGGCGCTCTATTTGGGTCGGTCATGTGTTGCGACGTTGCGTTTCTTGCCAGGCGCGTCTTTTCGACCAGTGAGCGGCGCGAGTGATGACCGAGCGTCACGTGATTGGCTGCCGCGTCGCACATCGACAAGGAGCGGCGCAACACATTCGTCAAGGTATACAGATTGCTGGGTTTGACACAGAAATGTGGCAGAGATGTTGGTTTAGTAAAGTATACAAACACCGAGTTGATGACCAGGGCGTCACGCGTTGCCTCCGCTTGGCGGCTGACGCGGCGCAATGACAGCACGCCGTCAATCGGTTTGACCGCCAAGCGGTCCGATCCGTCGACAAGTCGGACCTCTCGACGTGGCAATCGCAGCGTCACTCACGTCATGCTCAGCTTTCGGTGAGAGAGATCGACTTGAGAGCAATTCGAGAGCAAGTTCTCGAACGACAACGGCCCTCAAATTCACAGCGAGAGCCCTCTCACTACATCTCTCTACCCTCTTTTGTGACCAGCACTCGCGGTTTCACCTTGTTCTCCACTTCGGAAAGTGAAATGGGTACGTTTTGTGCCGATGGGTACATCCGCACAGCTACAGGTACGTGCTGCCTGCTTCCTCCGCCATCAAGCTGTAAATAGACATTCAAAATACCCCAGCAGCGTCCAATTTTACTGCCCAACAGGCATCCAATGGCGAGGCAGCAGCGGTTCGGCAACGCCTGTGCCCCCCAACTCGCCGCGATCATTGCGCTTGCCTCCCAAGACCGAAGCAGAGCGATTCAAGGCCAAGCAGCGTGCCCACCAACGCTCCAACCATGGCCGACTCTAGCGTGCTGATCGTCGACGGCATCATCAAGAAGCTGCTGGCCGTGCAGGACAAGCCGACGCAGACCGAGGTCACGGACGTCACGACGGACGAGGTGCTGCTGCTGTGCCGCAAGATCCGATCCGTACGCCTATTCTCTCCCCTCTCTGATAGTCATCACAGCTCGTCCGCTGCCGAACTCTTCACGCTCACAAGTGCATGCCCAACGCCAGATCTTCCTGGAGCAGCCGCCGCTGATCGAGGTGCCGGCGCCCATCAACATCTGCGGCGACACGCACGGGCAGTACTCGGACCTGCTGCGCATGTTCGAGATGGGCGGCTTCCCGGACGAGCGCAGCTACCTCTTCCTGGGCGACTACGTGGACCGCGCCATGCAGAGCATCGAGACCATCTGCCTGCTCTTCGCCTACAAGATCAAGTTCCCCAACCGCCTCTTCCTGCTGCGCGGCAACCACGAGTGCGCGTCCATCAACCGCATCTACGGCTTCTACGACGAGTGCAAGCGCCGCTACTCGGTCAAGATATGGCGCACCTTTGGCGACTGCTTCAACTGCATGCCCGTCGCCGCCGTTGTGGGCGGCAAGGTGAGTCGCTGATCGTCTTTCACTCTCTCTTGGCCGGTCACTAACGCAATGGACTCGACGGTCGACGGCCAGATCTTCTGCACGCATGGCGGCCTCTCGCCAGACCTGTACACTCTGGACCAGATCCGCAACGTGCGGCGGCCGACCGACGTGCCGGACGAGGGGCTACTGTGCGACCTGCTGTGGTCCGACCCGGACGCCGACTCGCACGGCTGGACCGAGAGCGACCGCGGGGTCTCGTACATCTTCGGGCCCGACGTGGTGGACCAGTTCCTGCGCGTGCACGACCTGGACCTCGTCTGCCGCGCGCACCAGGTCGTGTCGGACGGCTACGAGTTCTTCGCCGACCGCAAGCTCGTCACCGTCTTCTCGGCGCCCAACTACTGCAACGAGTTCGACAACGCAGGCGCCATGCTCGTCGTGGACAAGACGCTGCGCTGCTCCTTCAAGGTGCTCCTCTCCAGCGACAAGCGCAAAGCCACCAAGAAGCCGTAAAGCCCAACGCCAATCAAAGGCATGCAGTCACCTTGTTCGACTGCTTCTCCCCCTCATTATGTGCTCTACCGACGTGAGAACACGTCCACTCGCGTGACTGGAGCTCGATACTGACGCTCCTTGGCCTCCAAAGGCACTGTATCCGCTTCACTGCGGAAGGCGAGCGCTTCCGTCGCTTCCTGGTACTTGCCACAGACCGAGTCGCGCTTCAGGGACAGCACGCTGATGGCTTCCGCGAACCTGGCGGCGCCACGAGACCGCAACCTCGCGAGCTGAGCCGTCAAAGCGTTCGCTAGCGACCGGTAGGCGTCCGCGCGGTACTGGAGGTTCTCATACTGCTCACAGAGCCGCACCAACACGTCACACTCGGCCAGTCGCTTCTCCACACCGCTCTCCCCCGTTCCAGCCTCAGGTTTGAGGTAATCCGAGTCCGCGTGGCTCTCATAGACGCTCACAATGTGTCGCTGAGCCAGGATCTGCTGATGTCGGTCGCCCACTTCAACCGCCAACGCTCGTAGACGGAGGAAGATCGGGAGCGGAGGAGCTAGCAGACTCGACTCCCCTTCACTCTCTCCATCTATAGGGACCGCGGACACCCGATGAAGTATCCGAGCCTCCTTCAACGCTGTCCCAAGCCCCGAGAGTGCCATCATCTGGTCCGTCTTGCTCTGCAGTACCGCTGCAATCTCCAGCGCGTCTCGCCACATTGGCACCGCTTTCTCGTACCGCTGAGTGCAGTTGAAGACCAGTGCGAGGTTCCTCAACGCGCGTTGTTGGGCGTAAACGTCTTCCCTCTCGAGCGCCAGAGCCAAATCGCTCTCGTGGGACCGTTCTGCTAGCTCGAAGCGGCCCTCGACCAGGAAAGTGCAGCCCAAGTAGCTGAGCAAGAAGCCGTGCAGTTTCGCGAGCTCCGGGTCCAGTTCTCGAGCTGCCAGGCCGTCCATTGGCTCTGTTGCAGCGTACTCGTCGCTTGAACTGTCGGTGTCGACTGTGGAGACTGAAGACTGGCCTAGCAACTGCTTCAGACGCTGGAGAGCGATCGTGAACTCGGCTTCTGCCGTGTGGAACTCGCCACCAAAGTACTCCTCTTGACCGCGACAGCCTTGCGCCAAGAGACTCAAGCGATCGTCGGGCTTGGCGAGAGATCCGGCGAGACTCTCGCTCTGTAAGAACCAGTCCTTTGGTGGCAGGTGCTTCTCACTACTATCAACTGGTCCAGAGCCCGGCAAGTCGGCGCTTGACTCTGTTGTGGAGGTTTCAGGCTTGGTAGACGCCTTCGACTCGCCCTCAGGGTGAGCCAAGGCGACGTTCTGCGTGTCAGTGTGGGCTATCGCCACTCCAAGATGGTACTTGGTCACAGCTTGCAGCTGCAGGTCGCCGACTTGTAGTGCGGAGCGGAAGGCCGCGAGGAACTGCGGCACGGCTGCCGCCACCTCTCCACGCTCGAAGTACATCAGTCCGAGGTTGCTGTATGCTCGGCATTGAAGCTCCGCGCTTGTGGTCCGGCCCGCTGACTCGACTGATAGCTCAGCCAATGCCAGCGCCTTGGAACCGTGCTCGTCCTCGTCCCGACTGCATTGTGAGAGCACTTTAAGTTCCACATTGGCAGCGTTAGACAGCGTTCGCTAGACGGTTTTGAGCTTGACGTTTGTACAGCGACACGTACGCATGTAGGCGGTGCTCTTCGCAGCAGCGTCAGTGTCCGTCCCCGCCACTTGCAGCTGGACTCCATCCGCTTGAATCTTGGAAGCACTCAAGCTGGTCGTAGAGTCCTCGACCACACCTCTTGCCACCAGTATGGCGTCCTGAACGCTGCCCTTGGCGTGGAAGAACAGCGCGTAGTTGACCGCCAACATCTTGTCCATCGCATCAAGAGTTGACATCCCAGTCACGTGGTTCTTGATCATGGTACTCGCTTCCCTATGAAGGTGCTTGGCCTCAAGTAGCAGACTCATCGCTTCAGTCTGGTTGCTTTGCTTGAACTGAAGCGCTGCGAGGCAGTTGAGCACGTTGATCCGCAGCGCCACAAGCTCGGACTGATACTCCTGGTCGCCCTCTTCCTCGTCTTCTTCGTCCGTGGCTCCAGTCTTAGTGGACGCCAGTTGCTCGAGCTCGTCCACTAGTCGGTGGAAGCAAAGCACCGCTAGTTGGCACTCTCCATGCTTGGCACATAGCGTTCCGAGCTCACATTGGAGTTCCAACCCGCGTCTAGCAGCCACTCGCTTAGTGACTGGAGTGTCGAGCTGATCTCCTGCCGGCTGTGAAGCGCGGAGAGCTCGCAACTCGCCGTCTAACGCCGCGAACTGCTCCTGGAACTGCTCCTGACGCTCCACGACCTGCGCTTTCTCCATCACAAGGACGACTGAGCCGCTCGAGGGAGATTTCGTACTACCAATGCGATCGCTAAATATACGCTGGAGCAACTCGATGTAGGGGCCAGGAAGGAAGTCTCTCCACAAGCAGCAGAATGCACTCAATCAAGGTCGGCATGCCCTTATCCGGTCGCTTCTCAGACCTATCTTCTGCTCACCCTGAAGCTCGACGTCGACTCGCCTTGAGCGCTCGCTCGGCGATTTCCACCTTGCGCTCGTAGTTCTTGACCTCCTGCTGCAGTTCATACATCTTGGCCTTCTGCGCGACATAGTCCAGGATCTAGTAGTCCACGACGACGGGTGTTAGTTAGGCCAGCCAAGAGAGGGACGCCATGCTGAACGCCAGTCACTCTCACCTGCGGCGGGTCCTTGCTGGGCTCGGCGAGCTGCTGCACCTGCATGGACTGGAGTTTCTTGCCGTCCTTGGCGTTCTTGGCCTCCACGCTAGCGATCTCCTCCAATATCTTCTCGTTGAGCTCGGTGCGGCTCGTGATCTCCTGCTGCAGCCACGCGCTCTCGTCCATGAGCTCGTGCAGCTTCTTCTTGAGGTTGTTGAGCACCTGCACGGTGCTTCCGGTCGTCTGCTTGAGGCGCAGCAGCTCCTCGTTGCGCTCCTCGATCTTGGCCACGTACTGCTTGTTCTCGATCTGCAGCTGGTGGAAGTCGATGTAGTGCAGCGCGTCGCCCATCTCCTCCTTGTGCCGCAGCTGCGCGTCGATCTTGTGCGCTTGGCTCTTGAGCGTCGCGTTCTTGAGCCGCAGCTTCTCGACCACGGCGTCCTTCTGCCGCAGCTTCTCCTCCAGGTACCGGATCATCTTCTCGGCCACCGTCTTGCCCGTGCGGAAGTTCTCGGCGCCCACGACGATGTCGCGCTTGAACTCGTACGCGTCCTTCTTGAGCTCGGCGATGCGGATGTCCGTCTCCTCGAGCACGGCGCGCAGCGTGTCGATCAGCCGCTCGGACGTGCGCCGCGTCTCCTCGAGCTCCTTCTGCGCCTCCTCGAGCTCCGCGCTGCAAATGTCGTTCTTCTGCTCCACGCTCAGCGTCGCCTGCGCCTTGGGCCGCCGCTGCCGAGCCGCCGCCTTCTTGTCGCGGTCGTCCCGCTTGTCCTCCTCGTCGCTGCCCGTCCAGCCCGGCGCGTTGCGCGTCAGGTACGACGCCAGCAGCTCGTTCTCCTGCTCCAGCACCTCGTTTTGACGCCCCAGGTCCTCCAGCTTGCCTTCCAGCTCGTCCAGCTCCTCGTCATCGCTCATGATCCGTCGATTGGTCCCCACTCCTGTCGTCAACGCTTCAATGAGCTCCCGCGTCGTTTCGCGTCCCTCAAACCTTATTCAATGTGGTGTACGCTAAATAATCCTTAAAACTAGGTTGATTTGCCCGCATTTAGTGTACACCACACAATGTGACTTGCCAGTGTTGGTGCGACCACCATTTCAGGGAGCTCCACGATTCACATACTGAAACCAAGTACAAATCCAGTCTGACCTCGGGTCGCAAGACGACCATGAAGCGCGCGCTGGTGATCCGCAACGTGTCGAGCCACGAGGTGCCGCTCGACAGCCTGGACAACGCGTGCGTGCAGTCCTTCACGGCCCACGGGTTCGTCACGGAGCTGGCGGTGACGGACGAGGCCGAGGTGGTGCGCCGGCTCGTGCAGGCTCCGGCGCCGTTCGACGCCGTGCTGCTGCGCGCCACGGGCATGCCGCACGGCCGGCTGTACCCTTTGCTGCGCCGCATGCGCACCATCAGCCGGCAGGTCTTCGTGTGCGTCTACAGTCCGCAGCTGGTCGACGACCCCTTGGGGCGGTACCAGTGCTTCCAGGAAGGCGCGTCCATGGTCACGGGCTCGTTGGACGACGTTCGCCGCGTCATGGCCTTCGTCGGGTCTTGCGGGGTCGACGGCGCCAACGGCAGCCTCTGGTCTTCCTCCTCGTCTTCCTCGTCTTCCTCGTCTTCGTCCAGGCGGTCGGGGGCCTTCACGTGTCCGTTCTGCGAGAAGAAGGGCTTCAGCGAGGACGAGCTGTGGCGCCACTGCCCGCTGTTCCACATCAACGAGCGCAACACCGACGACATCTCGTGTCCGATCTGCCGAGACGCGCGCGGGCCCTTCCAGGTGCATCTGCACAACGCGCACGGGCCGCCGGGGCGGGGAGAGATGACGAGCGAGTTCCGCATGGCCGACAGCACGCTGTACGCGTTCGCGCTCGTCGTGGTGCGCAACAGGAAGTTCAACACGTTCCTGCTCGTGCAGGAGTTCGCCAACTCGGGCTTCTGGCTGCCCGGCGGACGCGTCGACAGCGGAGAGAGCCCGGCGCAAGCTGCGATCCGCGAGACCAAGGAGGAGGCCGGCATCGACGTGCAGCTCTCGGGACTCATCAAGGTCGAGTACCACCCGAAGAAGGACCGGTCCGGCCGCCAGTACGTGCGCATGCGCTTCATCTTCTACGCCGAGCCGCTCGACTGCGACCAGTCGCCAAAGTCCATCCCGGACTACGAGAGCGCCGGCGCCACGTGGTGCCACGCTGAACAAGTCGCTGGCCTGCCGCTGAGAGGGTCCGAGCCTGTGACGTACTTCAAGTACGTGGCGGACGGCAACCCCATCTACCCCATGGACATGATCCACATGAGCTCCGCTGGGTCTTGAGACGCCCGCAGGGGTCTTAAGACGTCCATAGCCCAGCGAGAGCTCCAGTATGGATCTAGCCACTCCAGCCGGCGTCAGGGCTCGTAGACGTCGAGGTGGTCGAGGCCGAAGAACTTCTTGACGGACCCGACGAAGCCCACTGCTGGCATCGCCCCATTGTGTTTCCGCTGTTGAGGCACGAGAAGCGGGTGAGTGGCCAGCGACCAAGGAGACTGTCGACAGGCGAGACCTCGTGGGTACCTGGTAGTTCTCGAGCTTCAGCCGCTGGTACAAGCGCTTGTGGAGCATGAGCCAGTGGTTCTCGCCGAGCGTTGACTTCTGCATGCGGTCTTGCAGGCGGAAGCACGGGAAGAGCAGCATCGGGTACCGCTTGTTCATGATCTTGAACTCCTCAAAGTCGAGCACGCCGTCCTTGTTGCTGGCGATCAGCAGAGTGAGGTTAGAAGGGCTCGATGGTGTACCATAGCAGTATAGAAGTCGCTGTACCGGTCAAACTCGGCCAGCGCGTTCTTGAAGTTGCCCGGGTACACGGGCTTGCCGTCGTTCACAACACTGATGAGCCGCTTGAACTCCTTCTCGCCGATCGAGCCCGTCTTGGCCGGGTCGAACGTGTCATAGGCGACTGCCAGCCAGCAGCATTCGCGTTAGTCGACGGCTCTCCGAGCCAACCAGGGGAAGCCACGCACAGTGGAGGATCTCGTCGCGCGTGTACATGCAGTAGAGCACCATGGCGTGCACGAACTCCTCGTAGTCGATCTGTTCGGACACAATCGAGGCTGGTGAGTCCAGCGAGGCATCCCATGGCTTCGAGTGTGGACAGACAGAAGCGTACCGTGCCGTTGCTGTCGGCGTCAATCATGCGGAAGAGGCCCTCGGAGAACGGCGTCTTGGTCTCGTCGATGAACTCGAAGAACTCATCGTAGTCGATCATGCCGCTCGAGCTGTGGGCCACAAGAGACAACACATACGCGTCAGCTTGCAGCTCGCGTGAAGCATCACGGGCGGAGAGCAAGCGTACTCTAGATCTATCTGGTTGAAGCACGCCTTGAACTTTTTGAGCTCGTTTTGACCCACTGCGAACAGTCCAAGAGCACCACACACAGTCAGGTGCAAGTACTCGCAACAGCAACATCCCCTCTCCTCCTCGAAGAACTCACGCTGGTACTTGACGATGACCTCGATAGTAGCTGCCCGAGTGAGGACGATGTCGCCTGCGCGCCGCCTTCGCTTGTGCCGCCGCGATCGCTGCGTCGGCGGCGAGATCTGCAGTATCTCCGTCTGCGTCCCGAGCCTCCCGGTCGCGACTGATGCTGGGCTGGACACCAGGATGCTCGGCAGAGTCGTCGTCCGCGTCGACTTGGGCGTGTTCCAGCCCGTCTTGGGTGCGCGGTCCGCCTTGGCCGTCTTGCTGCGCTTCGGCTTCTTCTTGGGCTCGTCGGCAGCTCCACCGGCGTCGTCTCCATGCGTGTCGATGCTCTTCAAGCTCCCAGATCGACGGAGAAGCACCGGCAGCGCGCCTGCGTTGCTCGGCCCGCTGCTGTCGTAACCTGCTCCGCCATTCCCGCCCGTCGTGTCCAGGAGACTCGCGCTGCTGCTCTTGCGAAGCAGCGGCCGCTGCGTGGGCGGCAACGCGCTGGCGCTGCCGCTGGTGTTCATCGCCATCGCTTGTCGGTTGTATCAGCAGCGGCAGGTGCTTGAATCACGCCGACTTGGCGAGGGAACCTTCAGGACGTGGTCAGATCTGCAGGCAAGCGACGCAACAGCGAAGTGCAGAGTGGAGCGCGAACCTATGGAGTCGGACGCGCGATCAGATCCCGAGGCTCGGCGGCGTTCTCCTCCCCGAAATAACGGCACTTGACTTGTCAACTCGACACGCCTGCATCGTCATGACATCGTCATGAGATTTCCCACCTGTGACCAGCCGATTGTTCGCACCCCACGCCGCCAGTCCGCTCAACACATCCACGCAACAAGCATGTAGAAGTATATATAGCAGACATGAACTGGTTGGTTGGGCCATCATGCCATCCTCTTACCGATGCCAGCGCCTCGATCCTGGAGCCCCCCCTCCCCCCAGTCGCGTGGAGCTGCCGCACCTAGTGTGAGAAGACGCTGTCGTACTGCGGGCGATACGCCGCACGGCGTGGCGACTCGCCATCCGCAGCATCCGTGTCCGGTCCCAGCTTCTCCGTCTTGGTGATCCTCGGTGCAGTCGCTGGCTTCGAGGCCTTCCGCTGGTCATTGGCTGCATCCCCAGTCTTGGACGGCTTCTTCTTGGCCACCTTGTCTCCCACTGCCTTCTTCGAGCCTCGGTCCGTCGGTGCTGCCGCTTTCCTGGCTTTGGCTGCGTCCCGACGCAGCTGCTTCAAGTCCGGGGACAGATCGCCAAGGCGAGGCGTCGGCGGCTTGCCAGCGACCGCGCTGTCGTCGAAAGTGCCGTCCGGGTTGCGCTTGCGCTTGCGGACCGCGTCGTCTTTCTTGCCCCACAGCGACGTCGTGAGGTAGTCTCCTGGCAGCGGAGCCGCCGACAAGCGCACGAACGAGTCCTCGCTCGGCTCGTACGCATCCACGTCGAAGGCGACGCACCGCGGGCATTTCAGGTTCCAGCACTCCCCATCCGCGTCCTGCAGCAGACAAGAAAGCAGTCACACACATTAGACATTGAACTGGGAGGAGATGACGGCGACGTGAGACGTACCTCCTTTTCGACGGCGCAGATCTCGCAGCGCGGGACCACGATCAAGTCGACGACGTCCGGATCCGTCGCGTCGCGCTCGCCGTTCTCCAAGAACTCGAGGTCCAGGCGCACTTGCCACTCGATCAGGTTCGGCCGCTTCTTCACTCGCTCTCGACGGCGCATCGCGAACCGCTTGACGAGATCCTGGAAAGCCACGTACCGAGCTGGCGTCGCGCCCATCAGCATGACGTCGTCCGCGAGTCCGAGCCGCTCGCGCGCCTTGATATTGTTCCGGTTCCGGCTGTTCAAGCGGTTGTTCTTAGTGGCCTCGTCTTCAATGAGCTCCAGCTCCTTCTTCTTGAAGACCTTGAGCACGCGCGACGTCGACAGCTCGACCGTGCAGGTCTCGCGGTCGGCCTTCTTGACGACTCCGGTGCCTCGTCGGTTCGGGAGGTTCACACGCCGCTCGATCCACGAAATGCCATAGTTCCCGCGGGTCGACACGCGGCGCGACCGCTTCCCGCCATTGTCTTCGCCTTGCGAGTCATCCGTATGCTCCGCTGCTGCCGAATCGTCCGGGCCGCTCCCAGCACCGTCGTCGTCGTCGTCGTCGTCGTCATCGGCGTCGTCGTCCTTCCCGCCACGCTCAGCGCGGCGCTTCTTCTCGTTCTCGACGCTCTTGGCATACAACGCCTTGATCGTGGCCATGTCCTCCAGCAGCGTGAGCTCGTACGCGCGCTTGGCCGTGTTGTCGTTCGTGCTGACCAGACGCAGCTGCACCCAGCCGTTGCCAGAGCGCAGCACCCGGCCCGTCATGCCCTTGAACTTACCCACATTGATGCGGCATCTGCGGTCGATCCACATCTCTGGGTCCAAGTCCGACAGCAGTTTGCTCTTCACTGGGACCTGTTCCAAACATTGGTGAGCGTTAGTACTTACAGGAGGTCCGCAACAAGATTCCGTTGCAAGTCTGCTCACCTTTGCGGGAACCTTCACGGGAACGTCCTCCTCCTCCTCGTTATCGTCGTCCACCTCACCATGGCCGTCGTCGTGCTCGCTTTCGACTGCAGGAGGCTCAGCCGCCACCAAGTGCCGCGGTCGAATCGTGATGGTAACCGGTTCTTCCCCATCAAGCTGCACGAACAGTCCGTCGACCGATCGCTGCAGTCACATTCACAGTCGCCCATTGCACCCCACTCCCGTCAGTCACACTGCATCGTATCCAACAAGATAACCTGGATATAGGAACGTACCCCCGTGACGATGCCCTTCTTGCCGTTGTGCTTCTTCAATGGACGTTCACGGCGATGGAGCGCGGCGAGCTTGAGCTGCACGCGCGCGGCCACATCAAAGCCCTCGTCGTCGCTGTCTCCCTTGTGCTCGCCCTCCGTATCATCCCCGCCGGACGCGTTGTCCTCCTCGTCACCGTCCTCGCCGTACACAGTCGGCTCGGCATTCCCACTCGGGTGAGGCGAGCCGCCCTCGCTCGAGTCCGCCGGCTGTAGCGCCGACGCGCGGTACTTGTACACGACGTCGCCGTCGCGGATGCGCACCCGGAACCACGTGTTCGGGTGGTGCGGTGTCTCCTCCACGACGCCGATCTTGTTGGCCGTGTGCGGCACGCGCTGCTCTACGTCCGCCGTCTTGATGATACGCACGAGCGCTCCGATCTCCAGCGCGATCGACTCGCTGCGACTGCCGGCGCCGCGCACGAGATCAGACCCAGCGCGGCCCTCCAAGTCGCCGTCCTCCTCGTGCACCGGCTCGTCTTCTTCTTCTTCCTCTTCCTCTTCAATCTCCTCCTCCTCTTCCTCCTCCTCGTCCTCCTCTTCCTCTCCATCCTGCGCGCGCGCCGGCCCACCGTCCAGCGCACGGATCGCCTTCTTCATAGACGAGCGAGTGCGTCGAGACGCCTGCCGTCTTGGTCGGCTCGCCAACTCCGCTAGGCCCTCCATCACCCGACGATCGAGAAAGGACGTTCAAAACCAGGTATCTAGGGCTGTAGAGAGCCGCCAGGATTCGCTGGAGTGCCACAGAGAGCGTCAAGCGCAGGGACAAGAGCAAGGGCCGATGGTCAGCCGCGTGCGTCTCCTGCTTCGAGCCCCACGGCGTCGGTACGCCGGTAGCCCGCTTGGTCACTTGGTCGCGTGGTCGCTTGCAGATGGCCAGCGCGCTGCTCTTTCTGTTGTGGGCGGGCGGAAAGTGCTCGGCACGAAAGGGCTTGTATTTGGGGGTACATCTCTGAAGCGGCAACCTGCCATCAGACGTTGTGAGGTTCACATTGGTTGAAACGGGAGGTGGAACTGAAGCCATCCTGTTGGTTGCGACTTGAGGGGCATCTCATAGTGAGCGCGAGAGAAACCCGACGCGTTGCGCTCATGCTGTATCCGCGAGATCAGGGAAATGGCCAAGGCAGCGATGCTGTACGACGCGTCCGTCGCTCGGCTGCCTCGCAACCCTCGCAACCCTCGCAACCCTCGCAACGGAGACGCATCGGACGAGGCCGAGCATTTGTACGTGGATGCAATAGTGTGTCGACAACGAGGACGCGGCGGATGCCCAGTCTGGAAGTGCAGTAACGAGTCCCACAATCTCCGTGCTCAAGCTCCGATGTCCGGCATTGGTCGCGTGTGGCGAGGCGAAGGGCGGTGCAGTCGCGAGACACTGTACGTCGTTGCTGCTGCGCGTAGCTGTCCACGCGCGCGTCAAACTGAACCAGGTCGACCACGCCAGTGTAGTCGCGACGAATTCAGCTGGATGCGTTGCACCTTGACAGGAGACAGCTAGCGTCGGCATCACAGCGTGCCAGCCGTCACGTCGACTGCGCTTGCGGCTGCAACTGCCGGCGCCAGCGAGCTGCATGACCTGACGCTCCATCCAGCCCATGACCTGACGCTCCATCCAGCCCATGACCTGACGCTCCATCCAGCCCATGCATGACCTGACGCCTCAGCAATGCATTTAGTGCCCACCGATATAGAAACGTTTCTATGTCTATCCTTCCGGCAGAGTGATTGTCCTCACACAAAGAACGACGTGCCCCGCACCGTCAGGAAGCGAAAAAGGGAGAAAGGCAGACCGACCGACCGACCAACCGACCGACGGACTGACGCTCGAAGTGCTCGGACCATGGAGGAGGACAAGCCGACGGTGGCGGCGGCTGCAAGCGAAGAGAAGGATAAGGAGAGCCAGGCGGCGTCAGGAGCGGAGGGCGGCGGCGGCGTGAGCGTGCCGCAGATCGCGCCGCTGGCCAAGTACAAGCTCGTGTTCCTGGGCGACCAGGGCGTGGGCAAGACGTCCATGATCACGCGCTTCATGTACGACACGTTCGACAACGCGTACCAGGCCACGATCGGCATCGACTTTTTGTCCAAGACCATGTACATGGAGGACCGCACCGTGCGGCTGCAGCTCTGGGACACAGCCGGCCAGGAGTGAGCTGCCACTAGCCTCGACTACCTGACATCTCGACCCGCTGGCGCCTAACGCTGCGCTTTGTATGCTCGCCCAGGCGCTTCCGCAGCCTCATCCCGAGCTACATTCGCGACTCGTCCGTCGCGGTCGTGGCCTACGACATCACCAGTACGTGCCGCTATTGCACGTGTTCATGTGTTGCATGTGCTGATGCGTTGAATGTGCTGAATGTGTTGATGTGTTGATGTGTTGGTGTGTTGGTGTGTTGGTCGACAGACCGCGCGTCGTTCCTGAACACGTCCAAGTGGATCGAGGACGTGCGCACGGAGCGCGGGCAGGACGTGGTCATCATGCTCGTGGGCAACAAGACGGACATCTCGGACCGGCGCCAGGTGTCGATCGAGGAAGGAGCGGACAAGGCCAAGGAGGAGAACGTCATGTTCATCGAGACGAGCGCCAAGGCCGGCTTCAACATCAAGGCGCTCTTCCGCAAGCTCGCCACCGTGCTGCCCGGCATGGAGAACACCATGATCAGCGGCGACTCGAACCGTCCGTGGCTCCCCCTTCACCCCTTCCTGTCTGTCCATCCTGATCAAGTCTCTAACTGATTGTTTGAATGCCTGCCTCCTCAGTGATCGACATCAAGCTGACGGCCGCGCCGCCTCCGAAGGAAGCCGCGGCCGAGAGCTGCGGCTGCTAGTTGCTGGCTGCAGCCCCTCCCTTCATGTAGAAGACTCACTCATCACGAAGAGGCGTCCAGTCCAGTCGGCTGTACCTGCACAGGAAGACCAGACAAGGCAAGACCGGCATCAATATAACACGGGTATGTGCGTCTGCTGGCTGCCTGACGCGTGTATGGATTGACCACGCTGCTGCTCGAGTTCGAGCGCGGCTGGTGAACCGAGAGCGATGCTGGCTGGCCCTACTTGCGGCGTCCAGCAGCACCTCCACTCTGCTGCTCCTTCTCGCGCTCGAGCTCCTTCTTCTTGGCGATCGTCTCCCAGTCGATCGAGACCTGCTTGGCGCACTGCAAGAACTTGCTGTCCGTCTCCTGCAGCTTGTTGGCCGCGAGGAAGCGCTCGCGGTACGCCAGCACCGTGTCGACGTGCGTGCCGGCGTCCGTCGTGTGCTTGATGGCCAGGTCGAGCGCGCGGTCCCAGCGGAAGAGGCGGATGTTCATCTTGATGGCGCGGTACACGAGCGGCTTGGGGTGCGCCTGCAGCAGGATCGCCTCGGCCTCGTCCACGCTGCCCGAGAAGAGCGCGAGCTCGGCGTTGCGGCGCTCGTCGCTCGCGATCGCCTTGACGTACAGCACGAAGTAGAGCTTGTCGACGCAGTCGATGGCGGCCAGCGCGATCTCGGCCGTCTCCAAGTGGCGCTTGTGCAGCGCCATGCCGGCCAGACAGGTCCAGAGCCCCTTACTCTTGACGTAGCGGCACAGCCGTACGGCCTTGTCCCAGTCTGCCGTCGCCGTGAACTCGTACAGCATGCTCGGGTACGGGGACACGGTCGCGGCGAGCACCGTGCCGTCCGCGCGGCGGACAGTGACGCTCGAGCCTACAAACGTCGAGATGGCCGCCATCTTGAGGAAGTCGGCGCCGTCTCGGGCCTCGACCACTTCAGGGAGGAGGGTCCGGTCCACGTAGACCATGTTGGGGTACGCCCAGGTGAGCATCTTGCCGTCCGCGATGGCCACGAGCACCTCGGACGCGTCGTTCCAGGCGGCAGTGTCGACTTGGGCGTGCAGCTTGTAGGCTCCTTTGGTGGCGAGTCTGGCGAGGAACAAGTCCCGATTGCGGTCGATGAAGAACACCTTGCGGTCTTCGGTGGGTCCGTAGCGACTGAGCGCGAGCTCGGAGATCTCGAGCGAGTGCGTGAGCGCCACGGGCAGCTGCTTGCCCGTGTTGACATCGAAGGAGCGGATCGTCTTGCGGTCCGAGTGGTCCAGAATCGACAGCGTGTCGGTGCTGAGCGAGATGGTCATGCGGTTGAGGAACTCGACGTGCATGCCCGGGAACTTTGGGCTGCTGATCGCCTTGCCCTCGTACGAGTACACCTGGACGCCGTTGAAGTTGTCGGCCGTGAGGAAGTGGCACTCGCTCTGCACGATCAGGTTGACGGTCGCGCGCAAGTCGAAAATGTGCGGCGTGTTCCAGCTCTGCGAGTTGTACACGAAGCACTGCGTCGCGGTACAGACGACGAGGAAGCCGAAGCCGAAGGACATTTCCACGACGCGGTCGCGCACAAAGTCGATCTCCTCGAGCGTCTCGTTCATCACGTCGTGCACGTGGATCTTGCGCGGGTCCACGAGCCTGACCTCCATCCTGTTCCAGGCCAGCACGCGGTCGATCACCTGCGCAAACACGGCCGCGCCGTTGCCACCTGCAGCCACTAGCTGCGTGCTATCACTCGCCCAGGCCAAGTCCATGAGCGAGCCACTGGCTGGGCGTTCGCGGCAGTAGCACCAGCCCGTCTGGTCGCACAGACGCAGCAGGTTGTAGGACCCGACGGCGAACGAGCTGCCGTTCGGACACCACGCGATGGACGTGACGACGTGCTCGCAGGCCGAGCTCTGGTACAGCTGCCGGCCGAAGGCGTCCCAGACGCGGTACACGCGGTCCTCTCCGCCCGAGACAATGCGGTTGTTGATCGGGTTCCAGTCGAGACACAGGATGGACCCGTCGTGCGCCTTCCACTGCACGTCCTTGCGGCCGATCTGCACCGTCTTGATGACCAGGTTGCCGCCGTTCGTGAACAGCAACTGGTCGTTGTCCGGCCCCCAGCAGACGGCGTAGATGGACCGACCGACGGACGCCAGCGTCGACCGCAAGTTGCCGCTGCGAGACCAGATCTTGATCGTCCCGTCCTCGCTCGCAGTCACCAGCGCAGTGCCGTCGTGGTTCCACTTGAGAGAGATGATGGCGCCGCTCTCGCTCGCCACCACGCGCTTCTCCTCCCGCCCAAGCTTCGAGATGAGTCGGAACGTTCCTACTCGCAAGACGACCGCGTCAGTGGACTTGAGACTCGACTAGAGAAGGCACGAGAGCTCACCGTCGGTGCACGAGACGGCGAAGGTGTCGGCCGCCTGCTTGCCGACGGACGGGACCCAGTCGATGGCCGTCACGAACGCGTCCATGCTCGCCACCTTGCCGCTCACCTCGCCGTCCATCCGCCAGCGCACGACCGTCTTGTCGTCGCTGCACGTGACGGCGTCGTTCTCGGGCGTCCAGCAGCACGCCGTCACCATCTCCGAGTGGTGGTTCTGCGCCAGCTGAGAGTGCTGGAACCGCATCTTGGCCGCCTTGATCGCCGCCTCCTGACGCCTCCAAGCTGGTCTTTAGCGGCCGAATCGACTGTGGGAAGGCCTTCACTGAGGGTCACAAGGAGGCCTCACCGACCCTTCACTGGCCTGGCATCTCAAGCTGGGAAATCCCAAGGCCAGACGTTTCGCCTTCACGCTGTTGCAGTCGCGTCCCTTCAAGGAACAAGCCACCGACACTACCAGAGCCTCCACAGTCCAAGTTCAGCTCTGGAAGACCCTGGCTCCATCATCACCCCCCCCCCAGAGCCTGAAAGCAGCGGCAAACGGTGGTCTCAAGCCCCAATGCGCGTCTTCCACTCTGTCAACACGCTCTGGACACTAGCGACAGTGACAGCAGCGACGCTCGGACTGCTTGTAGTCACTGCGGAGACCCAAGACGGACCAGTTGCAGGCACAACCGCGCGATTTGTCGTGCTAGGAGTCGACGGCAAGGTCGTTCTGGACGCCGATCCGATGCTCTACATGCCCACGAAGCTGCTGAGAGGCTTCGCTACCAGGTCAGGAGAACACTACGCGCTCCCAAGCGCCTCGAACTTCATACACAACGACCGAGTGGCTCTAAGTGAGTGGAGAGAGCAGCAACAACAAGTGAACACACTACACGACCACGTTATGGCCCAAGTCCAGACCCCAGCCGTCCAAGTACGACCTCAACCACCATGCAAACCCCAAGTCAATGTGGATGACAGTGCTAATGATGTTGTATGCTGGCTCAGGAGGCGGAGGAAGACGAGTTCTCGAGCCCAATCGCCTTCCACGTACGCTACTCACGCCTCCCTCCCATACAAACTCTCATACTAACCTTGACTAGTTGGAGGTCCATCCGCTCGAGATCCCGTCGTCCTTCTTCCTGGACAGCGAAGTGCCCGCCGTCCAAGGCTCCATCGTCTTCGCTGAACTGGTATACACTCTCTAACGTATAGTTCTACGCACTCTAGCTAACCATACGGCTCAATTCTATGCAGAGCTGCGTCTTCGTGGCCTTCATCGGCTACCTGGTGCACTCGATCCGCCTCTGGTCGGGCTTCTCCCCCGGCCAGAAGTGCTGCCTCTCGGTCGTCTTTGTCTCAGCTTCACTATACCAAGTCGCGGTGCTCGCCTGGTACCTCGACTTGCTGTCTCCCGACGCCGTCCTGGGCCTCTCGAGCCTCATCACGCGCATGATCTCGCTCGGTATGGTGCCTATCACGACCACGAGCTTCATGGGTCGAGCCAGAGAGATTTGCGCCGACCAGCACGCCGAGTCGGCCACTATAGCCACCTCAAGCTCCTCCAGTCGCTCCTCCCGCCGTCGCAACCACCAACGAGCTCGCTACAGCTAAGTGGCGTAGTACCAAGTGGCCTGAGTATACAATAGCAGTGCTAGTTTCTTCAGACCGCCCTAGTCCTCGAACCGCAGCTCAGCTTGGCCGGTACTAGAGCTCACGAAGAAGACCATGGTCATGGCCACTGCCTCTATATGCATCTGCAACTCCATGAAGCTGTTGGTCGCCAGCTCCTTGACTAACTCGATACATTCCGGGTATACCAACCGCCAAGTCTGTCGTCCAAGTGGCTCAAACACCTCGAAGACGAGCTCTTCACACCTCAACAAGGCTCGAACGTGGCAGTAGACGACCTGGCCGTCGCCTGAGGTTGTGGTAGTAGACGCCCGACGCGCGATCGAGTTCATCACTGGCGCTGGAGAGACCGAATCACCATACAAACCGCCAGCATCATCCTCGTCTTCGTCGTCGGTTGGGAGCGAAATGATGGGCAGAATGGCTCGGAACAAGCACCGGTCGAGCTCCACACGGTCGATACAACAGCTTGAAGGCTCTCGGACTAGACGGAGACGGTCGCAGAGTGCCTGGACGACGGCGTTCCACGGCGCCAAGCGCGAGTACCTGCGCCTCTCTTGACTAAGTTCAGTGATCGACGCCATGAGCTCTCTCCGCCTCGCCAGCGTCTTTGCCGCGACCGTCGACGCCTTGCGGGAGTTCTTGGCTTGGGTTTGACCCGTCGACAGCGTCGCCAGCTCATACTGAAGGCCAGTGAGTAGCGAATCCAGCTCCTGAACGCGCTGGACAACGGGAGACGTCGAGATCGCGAGCTCGGCAACTCGCAGCTGCTGGTCGTGAGTCGACTCCTTCGTGAGCGCGATCCAGTCGAGACGAGAGACGTCTAGCGCTACCGACTGGCTCGACTCGTTCTCATACAACTCCAGGCGGAAGATCGATGTGACACCGCTCGTGTAGTAGTCGCCGACGGTATACACCAAGTACCGGAGCCGTATACCGTCCAGTATACACGCTCCGGAAGCGAGTAGCGTCGCGTCTGGACCGCGAATGACACCGCGGGAGAGCCAAGTACGTTGGCCACGCGCTGGATCGCTCCTCGACTGAGAGAAGCGGACGTCTCCGTCACTCGCTCGAGGCTTCGGTATAGTGAAACCAAGGTTGTTCTGCTCGTGGAGACGCTCAAGCTTGAGCTTCAGCCTTCGCTGCTGCTTACCGAGCTCAAGCTCTTCTTGGTCGTGAACCAGCTGCAGCTCCCGCCTCCGGTCGGCTATTAACCCTCCCACAGCCTTCATCTCGGCCTTCAACGCCTTCCTCGCCGCCTTGTGCGCTCTTCTCAGCTCGTGATGGACCTTTACGGTCGAGTTCTCGCTTGAACCAGTTGATTGCAGGTCCCCCAAGGTACTTCCAGCTCCCCCACGACTGTCAATGTCTTCAATCTGCTTCGCCAGCTCCACATCCCGAGCCACAAGCGCCGCTCTTCGCGTCTCAAGCTCAGCAAGTACCTTTTCCAGCTCTCCTCCTCGTTGTATACCTTCTATACGTATACGGTCGCTCTCCTTGGCCGCCTCCATCTCGAGAGCTCGCCTTGCATCCCGCTGACGCTTCTCCATCATCTCTTGTCGCCTCACCTCGTCCGTCTCAAGCCCGTCAAGAGGAGGCAGCCACCCTGGCGCCGCCCACGGTCCTTGCCGGTCACTATCCACCGCTAACGCCGCTCGGTAGTCACTATACGCCGCTTGGCAGTCACTATACACCCCTCGGTAGTCACTAAACGTCTTCGTCCCCTTGAAGCGAAGCCTTGGTACTACCGACTCGGCAAGTGACCGTCGTTGATCAGCAGTCCACGTATGAGGTAGTGAGAGCACCTTGGCTAGTACCGCGACTTCAGTAACGCCCACTGATAACCGGTACGAGGTACTCGACTGCGGATGGTACGCGACGACCGCGAAGCTGTGCACTTGAGCCGGTAAGTGGTACACGGACACGATGAACGTTCTTCCGCTGAGCTTGACGGTCTTACAGGCCAGTCGGTGACGCGCTCGCCGTGGCAGCTTCATGAAGGCGGCGAGTGCTAGCAGCCGCTGTTGTTCCTCCCATAGTAAGCGCGCGTCTCGCTCCATCCGTCGACGGGCGGCTTCACTAAGTCGACGCTCTTGAGCCAAGCAGAGTACCGGGGTCTTGATGGACTGGTCTGTAGTGAGTAGTAGTTCATGGTCTTGTAGGCTTGGATAGTCAAAGTAGAGCAGAGCGACGAGTTCTCGGAGTAACGCGAGCTTCCGACCGGGGATTAGCAACTCTGGATGACTGTGGAAGGCCCACGAGAGGTCAGTAAGCGTGACGTTGAGCTTAAAGACGCGGCTGGAGCTCGGGTCGTAGGCTTCCAGTCGCAAGTACCGCTGTTGAGCTGATGTCTTGGAGTTTGTATCGCCTTGAGGAACCTGTCCGTCGGTAGTAGTGATGTTCGCAGCACTCAGTTGTTCTCGTTGGGATACGCCAGCGTCATACATTCGCCCAGTCAACCCGACGCCGTAGATGGACGCGAGGCAGTACGTGTTGGAGATCATGGCGCCGTAGTTACGTAGCAGAACTCCGTCCACCTGTGGTCGTCGGCTTCGACCTGCTTCTCCTATAGTAACAACAGGCTTGAGACGCAGCTTGTGCTCTTCCCAGCGTCTCCACTTGCCTCGATTCGCCGTTGAAGACACCACAGTCATGCCGATCCCTCGACGACGCCGAGCAGCGAAGACGTCAGCGCTGGCCAATACAATCGCCAAGTCATCTCGCTGCCAGTCCTTGTCTCGATCTCGCAATGGCTCCTTCCACAGCTCGGCCGCGAGCTCTGGGAGTCCTCGATGAGCCAGCGAATGACACGGCATGAGCGCCACTTCATCGGCAGGTAAGCACTTCTTGGGCAGTATAGTGAGACGCAGTGAAGCCTCCAACTGGGACCGCGGAGGCGACTTGGTCGGGCTCAGTTCATGGAGTTGTATGGTCTCCTCGACGCCGATTGAAGGGAAGGAACCAGTTGATGGCAGCGTTGTTGACGAGCAGGTGAACCCGGTGACAGGTAGGATGAGGCGTTGGCGGTGAAGAACACGGAGTTCCAGAGGCGGAAGACGCTTGGAAGTGGGGCTGGCCGTCTCGGGATGGCTCAGGGAGTCATCTATCGACGTAGTAGACTGGTATACAAGGGGTGGGAGACCGACTTGCATCCCCTCACGACCTCTACAGGCTTCCAATACAGCGGACAAGTCGATCTGCGAGGCTTGGAGAGGAGAATCAAGTCGGCCGAGTCGATCACTGGGGTTGACTATGCTGTTGGAGGTTGACGAGAGTGATCGCGGACGTCGTCGAGGCTTCGAGCGTGATACAGGGGGGTCAGCGTACACTGATCGCTCTCGGAGCTTGGACAGAGTCGGTGTTGACTTGCTGGTTGTATGGTGAGGCGAGGGGAGAGCGTCTTCATCGCGGTCGGTGGCTGCCGAGTCGCCTAACAACGGGAGGAAGCAGGGTCGAGCTGCCTCAAGGGATGAGTTCATGATCTGGCACGTCGCTAGTGGTCGGGAGTGTCGAGAAGAGGGCGATGTTGGGCTGGAACGTAGGGGGAAGAGGCCCGTCGAGGGGTATGTATTTATGGCGTCGGAAGGTCGAGAGTTGATGGTTGCGGGTCAATATATAGCCACAAGTGGGATCTCGCGACAGTCTCCAGGCCATGCAATGACCTTGTTTGAGCGCATGACGGCCATGGGATGTGCTACGTCGTGACGCAGACGATGAAGCGGAGGTCGTAGGTCTCCAAGCTCTCGGTGCGTCGCACGGCGCTTCACTTTGCGTTCTCCCCGTCGCTCCTTCCACTTCCAACTGCGTTCGCAGATCGTCGAGGTCCTCGCAACATGGCGGGAATTGTATGGAGACGAGGGCACAAGACCCGTGTGGCTTCGTTGATGGTGATGATGATGGCCTTGTGGCTTGGAGTCACTACAGCTGGGAGGGCAGCTACCATGGTAGACGGACCGGTAGACGAAGAGCCCTGCAGTCTCTCGCCAACGGTCTACTTCCGCGGGTCGGATACTGACAGGAGAGGGAGTCAGGCGATGGAGATCGACTGCGAGGATGAAGACGATGGACAGGTAATGGGCGGGCGAGTCGACCGCCAAGTCTACGGCTCTACGGCATACATTGATCAAGACAGCGTCGACAGTCAGCGTCAACAGGTTGCTGGGACTCTGGATGATGGAGTTGGCTCGTCAACGACTGGCGATGGACGGGGACATGGTGCGTTGGAGCAGGTTGGGCGTATCACTGGCGGCTCTGGGTCTAATCTGTCGCGTTCTGCCTTGAACTGGTTCAAGCGACAGGAGCAGTGAGCGGGTCGAGCGCGACGAGAAGACACGTGGACGGCGACCATCGGTCTGCGGCGTCAGGTCCAAGTGCTTCAAGAGCGGCGAGTGGAGGGGCACTTCGAGGCTCTTCGCTTGGCAGCGCACCTTCAGAGCCACCGTCCAGAGCGAACACTGGGTCTTCAGCACCAACAGGACGTGGAGACGGGCAGTCTAGCGACGGCTCCGATGACTGCGAGCAACCGCTTCCTCAGCCAGCACCACGAGTCTCCATACCGACCGGCCTAGTCAATGCTGATGACGGGTCTGAAGACTGCGAGCAGCTACTCCCTCAGCCAGACACACCAACACCATCCACTACCGCCAGGCAAGTTGATACTCACGACGGATCCGATGACTGCGAAGAACCTCTCCCCCAGCCAAGCCCACCATCTCCATCCACTTTCACCTGGCGTGTGGATGTTTCCGACGGATCGGACGACTGCGAGCAACCACTCCCGCAGCCGACAGCTTCCACCTCCACACCCACCGGGCTATTCAATGCTGACGATGGGTCAGAAGACTGCGAGCAACCGCTTCCACAGCCAGTGGTCCGCATCCACGCCGCATATCCCGGGCATGGCGACGCTAACGACGGATCCAAAGTCCACGAACAACCGCTTCCGAAGCCAAGCACACCAGCTTCACCACCGCCATCCACTTCAGCAAGTCCAGTTGATGCAAGTGACGGCTCGGCCGACTGCGATCAACCACTCCCACAACCTACGACCCGACCAGCTCCGTCGCCATCGACAGTCTCCATCAACACTCACAACGACTCCGGCGACTGCGTTCAACCACTTCCAACACCTGTTCTTCCCTCTCAACGTAGCCATGTACCCGCCACTGACGGGTCCGATGACTGCGATCAGCCGCTTCCAGTCCCCGCTCTTCGCCACCCACCTACACTTCCACCCCCTCGAGCGACAGCCACCAGTCCAACTCACAAGTCAACTACCGCCCACCCTTCAGCATCGACCAACGTCTTCTTGCGCGTCTCCCTTACGCCATTCTGCGCCGGAGACGCGACGCCAGTGAGCGTCGAGGGCGTCGAGGGCGTCTTCTGCGTCCCGGGCTTCTACATCTGCAGCTCCCACCGGTTCGACGGCGCCTGCCCTAGCGCTCAGCCTGGACTACCGGACGGATCACATTGCGGTGTAGTTAGGACAAGAGTCTTCGGCTGTCGACCAGGCCTACAACCACAACCACTGTGAGGCCATCGCAACAGCAAGTACATTGACTCGAGGATAGCGAGCCTCTTGCAAGTCAACTGTGCATTCAACTGGTTCCAAACGTTAGGCACTGGTTGCCAGAAGTGCATTCAAGTGCTGTTGGATCAAGCGAGTGGCTGGGCTTGGTTGCAAGTTGCAGTGTGACACTGATACTGATGCTTGGCGCGGCGCCAGCGCGTGGACGGCGGCTCGCGGCTCGTCGCGAGCCAGGAAGCTCACTTTAACGTACGACTCGATGGTTTACAGTCTTTGAAGTCTTCTTCACTGCCGAAGACGCACTGCTCTTGTCTTCTTGGTCCCCGGCCGGCAGCCGTAGACTCCGTTCCGCACCTCCGCGCAGTGCGATCCTGTCGCTAGCCCTGGCTGTTCACCTGGACACTCGCCCTCGCCGTTCGTTCCGCTGCAGATCGAATTTCCTTGGATGCAGAACTCGCCGGTGAGCGTCTCGACGCTCACTGTCCTGCCCGCACACGCCGATTCCTGGATTGAAGACGTCGCCGCTGTCGACTCGGTGGTAGTGGAGATGCTGGAGGCTGAAGAGCTTGAGCTGAGCGTTAATGATACTGGAGCGACGATGTCTCCCTCGTTGGAACTGGAGAGCGAGAGCGATGAAGATCCAGAGGACGACAAGCTCTCGATGGCCGACGATGCAGTTGACGATGACTGTGAAGCGCTCGACGACTGTGGAGCGCTCGATGACTGAGAGTAGCTGGACAGCGAGTCGGGAGGGGTGGAAGGCTCGTCGGGGTCCCACTCGAGCGGATCGAGGGCTGAGTCAGCGGCTGCCGACTTGAGCTGGAGGAGAGGGATGAGACCCGCCGGGTTGACGTCTTGTGCGGCTTGAGTTGTGTCGACAGACCCATAGAGCGCTAGCGTCCACGCCCCAAGCAGCAGGAACGATCGCATGCCGGTCGGTTCTTGAGGGCCAAGAAGGTAGAAAGCGCTCTGATGTAAGGTGGGTTCGGAAGTGAGGAGACTTCACGAGACCAATACGTTCGCTTATCAGACACCTCTGAGCAGGAGGGAGACACGCAGCCTTGAAGAGATCTCCACTGGACGCATCAGAGCAAGTTGAAGGCCAATTTAGGCTCGAGACTCTGGTGGTGGCCAGTGCTGGCGGCATGAGACGCCCCGCGAGCCGTCGACGGGCTCAAGCAAGGGGCCCACTTGCCGAAATAGCGCGTATCTACTCTGATTGACAAGTGGAGACGACTCGCTGCGCAATCGCAGACCAGAACGTGAGGTGGGGCCCCCTCGGAGCTCGATTTGGCGCGGGAGCTTGCTATATTCGTGCCAGCGTGTCGAGATCGAGTCGAAGGATGCCAATCATGCCAGCCAGGCCGATGCATTCGCCGTCACATGCGATTGTGAGCGGCGAGTTCATACTGAGGAGAAAGAAGGCGGTCGAGGGGGTCAAATATAGGTAACACGGAGGTGAACACAATCGCATCGGGAGGGCGACCGTCGATACGAACCAGACAAAAATAGCCTGGCAACAGAGCAACTCCATGACAACGAACTGAGGGAGGGAGGGAGTGAGGAAGGAGACCACAAGCCATGAGCGAGTCGAAGAGGGTCATTGGGAGTGTGAACTTGCGCCGAAAAGAGTGAAAAAAGCGTCCTCGAAGGGACTCGAACCCTCAATCCCCGCCTTCGGAGGGCGATGCCTTATCCATTAGGCCACGAGGACACGACGGAGGTCAAAGGCGGCGGTGCTCTACACCATCCAGATCAGTCCTTGCGCCGCTCTGCTCCAGCAACGCAGAGGCTGTGTCAGTAGCTGCAAGAAAAGATACTTTTTGAGAATGTTGCGCGAAGGTTGCTGGATGGAGTGGCCCACAACGATCCATGGTTCGGTTTCTGCGCCGTAATGCTACTTTTACTATCAATGGAGCCTGTTTGGTTCGAGTTACATGCTGTCTTCGTGGCCTAATGGATAAGGCATCGCCCTCCGAAGGCGGGGATTGAGGGTTCGAGTCCCTTCGAGGACGCTTTTTCACCTTTTACCAGCCGCGCTGGTCGTGTTGAGTCGGCCGAGGGCAACAACGCAGTTGTGGAGCATGGAGCATTGCCGAGGGCTCTACAACTGTAGTGATGGCACGCGTGGCGCGTTGGTACTGTGCGCGCGGCGTATTGATGGCAGCACGCAAGGAGACCTTGCCAACAACCCGTTGAGGAGCGTGGAGATCGATCAGCTTGGGCGATGTGATGCCATTCATGGCCGCAGCATGAAGCTCTCGCCCAGTATGCGCACCAACGGTCGCTCGAGCAACTTCAGCTCTCTCATCCTCTTCGCCGACAACTTTACTCCATCTCACACTTATAGAGCGCATGAATAACTCTCTCCAACTGTGAGTCAACAGTACCCCCCTTCCAGGAGTCAAAGACCACTTCGACGGACGCCAAAGCCAAAATGGAGCCAAAGGACGCGGATGGAGACGCGAGTGACGGCGCCATGGCCGCTGCCACGCGCCAGGACGTGGACTCGCGGGCCCCCAAGGCACTGCGCGTGCTGGCGACGCAGTTTGCGGCGCTCGAGTTCGGCCTGAGCGCGCTGGCGCTGTACCACCGCGCGCCGGACTTTGACGCTGCTCGACTCGCGGTCGAGAGCTCCACGCAGCTCACGTTCTCGCTCACACAGCTGCGGCAGGTGCTGGCGCTGCTGCCCGGTGCCTATGCGCTAGCCTGGCAGAAGCGGCAGCGCGCTGGCGGCAGGAGGAGTGACGAGGCGGACGAGCAAGCGGAGAAGTGGACGCTCACGATCCGGAAGCTGCCGCTGGTCGTTGGAGATGCTGGAAGCGGACAGGAGCCGGCATCCATGGCCGAGAGGATAGCCATGTTCCGCGCCAAGGTGAACAAGCTAGTGGGGCAGGAGGTTGAAGAGTTGCAGAGGAGAGATGCTGAGCTTGAAGGGGACGCGCGGAGCCAAGCACTGGCGCACATGGAGCTGGAGATGGCGCCGTTGCCGGAGGTTCCGACAGCATCTGCGGGATCCACAAGCTCAGGGTCCACCGAGATGAACGCGGAGAAGCGGGAGGAGGAGGATAAGGACGCGGTCAAGGACGCAGAGGCGGTCAAGGCAGCGCTAGCTGCGCCAGTCCCGCAGGAGCTGCAGACGCTTCCGACGTGGCTCGTGGAGAAGGTTGGCCTGCTGTTGTCGCCGCTCGTCACAATTGCAGAAGTGTAACGAGACTTGCGAGCCTGTCTTGATGCTTGATAGGTGCGTCGGCGAGAGTTAGCGGGGCGGGAGGCGGCCAGGAAGACGGCGCGAGCGCTCGAGAAGCGCGTCGTGTCGACGCTGCCGCAGTTAGGCGACCAGCTGCAGTCGCTGGCGCTGTCCACGCGCAAGACCGTGTTCGCTATGGACGGTCTCGAGGCGCGACTGGGCTCGGGTGTGCCTGTCAAGGGCAAGCTGGAGGAGCAGATCTTCCTGCTCGAGTCCATGGTGCCCTTCTGGGTCACCGTGCGGCTCAGCGGCGGTAGCCAGTACGTGCAGCTCGAGCGCAAGGTCAAGTACAACAAGGTCAAGGCGGCGCTGCGTCAAGCCGTCGCCGAGGCGCAGCAGCAGCTCTAGCATCGGTCGTTGGAGGTAAATGGACGGGTATAACTCGAGGGAATCAGAATGTTGAAGATCCGCTCGTCTGTTCACTTGAAGTTTGTATGGCGAGTCGCGCGTGGTGGTGCCAAAAGAAAAAAGATCCCAAAGGACGCGACCTTTCGGGGATCGACGACTTGGTCAGCTGGATGAGATCTTGCCGGGTCAGTTCCCGTTCTTCCCAGCCAACCCGCCAGTCAGTCGGCAAGATGGACGCGCGGTTCACGTCCATGGACGCCAGCAGCGGCGTCTTCAGCGGCGGCGGCGAGTGCGCTCGGCGAGCTGTGACAGCGGCAGGAGCGGTGGCAGCGGCGGTCGGCGGCGCTTTCTCCGTGTGTCTGAGCGGCTGGCGACGCCCGCAGTTCGACGAGGAGCACCAGCGGTCGCTGCTGTCGTGCCACATGCCGGACGAGCTCGTCGATGGCGGCGGGTACAAGCCGCAGCCGGGGCCTGAAGCCGCCATGCTGGAGCTGCGACGGCGCGTCATGCTGGGCGACCCGACGCCGCCGTCACGCTGGAAGCAGCGCAAGACACTGGCCAGACAGCCGCGCAAGCCGCGCGACGAGCGCCGACGTACAAGCAGCGAGGCGGATACTGTCGAGAGCAGCGACAGTGACTTGACGACGCTGAGGATCGACGAGCTGCCGGGCACGAGCTCGCTGCCGGTCGCAGACGTCCACAACGTCCGACTGGAAGACGTGCGACGCCTGAGTGTCGACGAGCTGTTGGCGTTGACACCGACGCCTCAGACGACTGGGGGAGACCTGGAGACGGAGACGGAGGTCGAGGCCGACGAAGAGGCCGAGGTGATCTCCAAGGAAGGTGCGAAGCTGCGCGTGTGGCTGGCTGGCATCGACGCGGCGAGAGCGGGCGAGTATCGAGCGTACGCGGGCATGATGGAGCGCCACGGGTTCCAGTCACCCGGTGACCTGGCGCAGCTGGACGAGCGGGACGTCGAGACGGCCATGAGCGAGATCGGCATCGCCAAGTTCGCGCACCGCCTGCGCATCCGCAAGGCCATCCGCGAGCTGCACTTGCATGTCGTTCCCTCGGCTTCAGTCGCTCCGATCCCAGCCGTTGCCGCCGCCTGAGGAGGAGCAGCGGGTGAGGTAGTTGATGAGCCAGCCAGCCACTCTCCATGCTAGTGATCAATCAATCGTCAATGTGCAGACCACGAATATATATTCTTCGACACCTTGGAGAACTCGCCTCACCCGTCTATGATGGGAGTCGAACGGGCGACTTACATGTCCTCCTCAAGGTACGAGATGTCGTCCCACGGGTGGCGGTAGAGCGGCTGCTTGAGGCGCTTCTGGTCGAGGAAGTGTCCGATGAAGCCGATGCTGCGGCCGAGCACGAAGAGTCCGTTGAGGCAGCCATCCTCGATCTGCGAGTCGGCCTCCTCGGGCGAGAAGGCGCCGCAGTTGCGCAGCAGGTCGACGAAGCACACGGCGATGCAGCCGTCCACGTTGAGGATCAGGTTGCTGCGCTTCTTGGTCGTGATCTGCTCCACCTCGAGCGCGAACTCGAGCACGTCGTTGCGCGGGAAGTGCTGGATCGCGTACTCCTTGATGATCGTCACGCGCTTGTCCGGGTTCGCCAGCGACTTGATGCGGTGCCCGATGCCCATGATGAGCTCGTTCTTCTGCTTCATGTTCACCACAAAGTCGGCCGCCGACATGCCAGAGTCGTGCGCCTTGGAGAACATCTCGGCCGCGCGGTCCAGCGCTCCACCGAAGCGGGGGCCGATCGTCAGCAGACCAGTGACCAGCGACGAGATGAGGTCCTTGCCGGCGCGAGCAGTGACGATCGTGTTGTGCGCGCCAGACACGGCCGGGCCGTGGTCCGCAGTCACCATGAGCACCATCTCGATGAACTTGCTCGCGTACGCCGGCAGCCGGCGCTTGAACCACAGCAGGCCGAGCACGCCGCCAATGCCCAGGTCGTCCTCGAACACCTGCGAGATGGGCATGCCGGCGTAGCGCAGCTCCTCACCGCGGTCGTCCGTGATGGACGAGATGAAGTTGGCCGGCTTGCGGATCAGCCCGAGGTTCTTGGCCCACGCGTAGTCCATCGGCACCTTGGGCACCGGCACCTCCGGCCGCGGGACGATCTCTCCAGACGCGACCATCTTGTCGAATACCTGGCGGATCGCCTTGCCGAACTTGTCGAAGTTGTCCGGCACAATGGCGCCGGCCGCAGCAAGCGCCGCGTTCTTGGCCGACGCCGTCTCGGACTCGCCAGTGGCGCAAGCACCGGCGTGGCCGAACTGCACCTCGAACGGGAAGATGCGCGCGCAGGTGCCGATGCACCAGGCGACGACGGGCTTCTTGATCTGTCCCGACTGGATGGCGCGGCACACGGCGAACTCGTCCGTGCCGCCGACCTCGCCGAGCAGCACCATCACCTTGACTTCCGGGTTGGCCTCGTAGCGCAGCAGGTGCTGGATGAAGGTCGAGCCAGGGTACTTGTCTCCGCCGATGGCCACGCCCTCGTACACGCCGTCCGACGACTGCGAGATGATGTTGTTCAGCTCGTTCGACATGCCGCCAGACTTGGACACGTACGCGACGCTGCCCGGGCGGTACAGCTTGGACTGCACAATGTTGTCGAGCATGCCGCCAGTGTTGCCGATGCGCAGGCAGCCGGGCTTGATGCCGCCGACCGTAGCGGGGCCGATGATGCCGACGTTCTTCTCGGCCGCCTTCTTGATGATGAGCCGCGTCTGCGTCTCCGGGACGCCCTCGGCGATGATGGCGTGCGTCTTGATCGTCGCGCTGCACTCGAGCCCCTCGAGCGTGGACGAGTACACCGAGCGGAAGGACGAGAAGTTGACGAGCACGCTGACGTCCGGGAACTTCTTGGCCGCCTCCTTGAGGTCCTGGAAGACCGGGATGAGGCGCTCCGACGTGCCCCAGTAGAACTTGAGGTAGTGGTTGGGCGAGAACGGGAAGATGAGCGCCGCCACACTCGGCGTCGGCCGCTTGCACAGGTAGTCGAAGTCCAGCATGCCCTGCACCGCGCGCTGCTGCAGACCGTACACGATGCAGCGCGTCTGCGCGTGCATGCGCACGATGCCCTCGTCCTGGATCACCGGCCGCGGGTCGGCCGACTTGCTGGCGCCGGCGATGGGCTCCTTGTTGTCCGATTCCTCGCCCGTCTCCTCGCTGTCGCTGTTGGCAGCCGAGTGGCTCGCCTCGGACGTCGTCTTCTTCTGGCTCGCGCTCTGCTGCGGCGCGATGGCCTTGGCCTCCGTCGGCGGCTCCACAAGGCCCAGCGCCATGGGGACAATGGCCGTGATGTGCGTCTCGGGCCCGTAAACCTCGATGGGCACACCAGTCTGCTCGCCGACCTCGCGCATGACGGTCAGGCCCTCCTGGTAGTTGGGGCCGCCGCGACGCACCCAGATCTGCACCTTGTTGTCCTTGAGCTTGGCCTGGTACTCCTTGATGGCGCGGATGATGCCCTTGAACGTCTTGGCCACGTCCGTGAAGTTGGCGATGCCGCCGCCAATGATGAGCACCTTGCCGCGCTCGTCAAAGTTGCGCGTCATCAGGTCCAGGATCGTCTTGGCGTACTGGTACGTGTGCGCCTCGCTCGGCGCGCCAGAGTACTCGCCGTAGTTGGCCAGCTCCTGGCCGAAGCCGAGGTCAGCGATCGTGTCGGCGTAGACCACCGACGCGCCGCCGCCAGCCACCATGGTCCAGATGCGGCCCGTGTGGTTGAGGATCGTGAGCTTGAGACTCGCGCCAGTCTTGGAGTCAAGGTCCGCGATGAACTCCTCTTCTGGGAACTTGGCGCGGCCAAAGGCGGGCGGGAACTCGATGGGCCCCCACTTGTCGCCGACCAGGAAGTTGGCCGTCTCGTCCAGCTTGGCGGCCATGTCGAGCACCGAGATCTGGTCCCCGACCAGCACGATCGGGTTGATCTCCATGTAGACGAAGTGCAGCGCGCGGTACGTCTCGAGCATCGAGACGAGGAACTTGGCCAGCACGGGCTTGCGCGCGTCCTCGACCGACGAGAGCAGCGCGGCCGCCACCTCGTCCTCGGTCGCCGAGTGCTCAATGTCGACCTGCAGGCGCTTGGCCTTGGCGTCCACGTCGCCCACGTCGACGCCGCCCTCGTGGTGGAAGAGCACCTCCTCGCCCTGGCGGTTGGACACGATGCAGACGTAGTGCTCGTCCGCCCCCGAGTGCTTGAGGAACGGCTCGACGATGAAGTGCGTGAGCACGCCGGCGACCGCCTCGACCTGGATCTTCTTGTTGATGCGCTCCCAGACCCAGTCCTGCACCTCGGGCCACGTGGCGTTGAGCAGCAGCAGGTTGGCCTTGCCGCGGCGCTTGATCAGCTGGTCCGGCTTGACCACGAGCTTGTCGCTGTCCGTGAGCGCGGAGAGCCACGGGTTCTGCTGCTCGATGGCCGCGAAGAAGCCGGCGCGGTCGCCCTCAGAGAAGCTGCTGCTGGCCACGCTGATCTGCGCGAACCGCTTGTTGAGGTGGAAGGCCGGCAGACTTGTCGAGAGCATGCGCTTGCCGTCGAACTCGCGGATCGCCTTGGCCGACATGGTGCTAGCTGCTGCTCGGTATACTGGAAGCAAGGCGGGGAAAGGTCGGAGAAGGACGAGGGGACTCCACTTGGGACCGGCGGCGCGAATTCCCGAATGAGCCGATGGCTGGCGATCTCGCGCGGCGCCAGCGGTCGACGACTCCAAGCACCAAAGGAATCCGATCTGAATCCGAGAATCAGATTGGACGCATCAGAAACCCAATTTGCATAGAGAAACCAAGTGAACGAAACACGACCAGACTAAATAAAAAATCATCGGAATCGCCGTAAAACCCATCGAAATCCACTCGCCAAAACCAGAAGCTATTTTATCCACTCGTCAAACCCAGAAGCTCTCGAAAGCGGTGCGTCATCACGGCAAAACCTAAAAAAAATCATCGGAATCGCCCCCAAAACCGTCGAAATTCCTGGGAGGTTCTGGGTTTTGACGAGTGGCGGCCGCGTCATCGCGAGCGATGACATCATGCTGTGATTCGGCGGCGTCACAGCAAGCGCTCCAGCGAGTCGCTGACGTCGACACGCACGTCAATGGGAGTGATGGTCGATTCTCACGTGCGTCATCGCTCGCTCACTTGCGTTGGGCAGCTCAGCTCTTCCACGAGCGATTGACCCCTCGACAAAATGGCGGCGGTCTCCACACGCACCATGTGCAAGCAGCGGACGGGTTGGCTAGACCGTCCAGCGGGTTACATTAGGGAGGCAGCAGGCGATGACACGACCTGGTCCTCCGCTCGCGCCATGCAATGACGTAATGGACCCGAGCGCTTGAACCCTCGGAACGCTCGATCAGGCTGCTCTCACGCGGTGTCTAGTGACCTGGCGTAGCGAGGGCGATGACGTCTCCAAGCAGAGGAGACATTGGCGGCAGTGTAAAGCGATCGTCGGTCGCGGATCAGTCGCTGGGGCAGCGCTGGCGGTGCCGCGTCACCCGCTTCACGTAGCCTGTGCTCGCCAGGTACCGGTCGTAAGCGCCACGCGTGTGGTCGTGACCGCGACAGCGTCCAGTCAACTTGAAGGGCCGAGCGAGAACGCGGATCAGTCGACATCCACCCACCCATTCCGACCATAGCAACACGCACCTTGGGCCGATCGTCTTCCCTTCCACGGCTCAGGACCAGTCGCTGCATCGGCGGAGGTGGTGGCACCACCGCGGGCGTCTCCTCTTCACCTCCTTCTACTCCACCAGCAGGCGCGTAGCCGTCCACAAAGGCGTCGTAGCAGCTCGCATTGCCCCCAGGCAATGGACTCGCCGGCACACTGACTGGCAACGCCACATGGCGAACGACCTAAGCAGGAGAGAAACGCGTTGCACCGCCCCTCAGAATCGTATAGACACGCCGAACTTCAGTTTGCCTCGTCACTTGCCTGACTGCGAAGCTGATCGCGTCGGCGCCGGTACTTGTCGGTCGTGACGCCGCTGGGCTGGCCCACGCCGGTGGTGACGGCTCCGCACCTACCATCGCGTCCGGTGATTCGCTCGTTGAACATGTTAACGCGCGCTCCTTTGCCGCTCGCTGTGTGTCTATGCAGAGCCATTGGCCCGTTGACGTACTCGCTCAGGTTGTTGGCGTCCGGTGGTTGAGGGACATCATCAGCTCCGATGTCGTCCATTGTGTCAATTGCATCGGTGCTTGAGGCGCTCGCGTTGCGCTTCATCCTGGAGCGACGACAATGTGAGTGCCAAGCTACCAACTCGACTGGTCCATAGTGACCGCGTCTCGTGCTGTACCGAGCGAACTCGCGGCCGTAGTGCTCGCGCTGCACGGCTCGCAGCAGCGTGTTGACGGCGCTGTGACGGCGGAACGTGGACGGGATCACGTACGCTCCAGGCCCAGCGAGCGTCGCCTGCGGCCGCGGTATGTAGCTGTGCCGGTAGTCATTCGGGATGAACGGCGTCTCCACTCTAGCACGGCCTTGCTGCTTCGCGTCGCTCTCCATGGTGATGTGAAGACGACGTCTGAGCGTGACACTGCTTTGGCCCGAGGTCTCACGGTTCTTGGCAGGCTATAAACAGCTTCGAGACTCAGGACCACTCGTCTCCTTGACCAGCGATTGCGACTTAGCGAAAGCAGTCCAGCCCCGTCCCGCTCATAGCGGTCTCCAGACTGGCGTCCAAGCCAAGATGATCGTCCCCATGCCGCGCCAACCTTCATCGCGCGACATCCCTCCCGTTCCCAAGCGCGCGGTCCGCCAGCGCATGGC
>JAADXY010000139.1:0-42809 GCA_023338065.1 Phytopythium montanum
AACGACCGGTACAGCGCCGTCATGGACGGCAGCACGTGCGCCGGCGCCTCGAACAGCGCCGAGCTCGCGCTCTCGCCGCCAATTGCCTTGCGAGTCGCCTTGCTCTGGTGCTGAGCCTTGTTGTGGCGCTGAGCCGTCGACATCGACGCCTTGTACAGCGCCGAGAGCGCGTTCGTCTCCTCCTTCCTCCTCTTCAGGAGTGTCGTCGCCAAGATCGCCGGCCACCGGCGCAGAGCTCTCGGGAACATTCATCAGTGCAGCGTGGCGAGCCACCGAGCCAGCCACCCCTTGGTCGCGTTATATGACTCTGCGCAGGGCCGGAAGCACCGCGTTCGTGGAGTACGAACAGATAATGCTGCGCGAGCGTGGGCATGCCGGGCTGGCGGATGTGGTGGTGCTGTATTATATAATGAGAGCTCTTGCCTCCGAGTGCAGTTAGCAATGGCGCTAGCTTCGATGCGCAGCGGGGATCACTTGACCCGACCTGCGACGAGGAGTGACGCCTTCGACAGACACTCGTCGACCGCCATACACCAAGCCACCCGCCTCCCAGCTGCTAGCAGTCGATCTGACGTGTCGCCACTCGCTAGTTGTTGTCGGCGGCCTCGGCGTCTGTGCCTGGGTTCGGGTTCTGGATCACGATCAGCGCGTACTCCTTGTCTGTTGGTCAGCCAGCCAACAAAGCCAGTCAGCGACCATTGCAGCCCTCCTAACTACCAATAGGCACACGACAGGGCGTCCACAGAGACGGGTACTCACCGGGGGCGATCATGATCTCGTGCTTCTTGGAGCGGATGCGCAGGAAGGTCATGTCGTTGGTCGGGTCCAGCGTGCGGATGGTCGACTTGGCCTTGGCCGCGAGCTGCGAGATGAGCGCCGCGTGGTCCATCGCGAACTCCTCGTCGCTCGTGCTCGAGTAGATGGGCACGCCCTCCTGGTTGACGATCAGCACGGCCTGCACGCCCTTGTGGCTCTTGATGCGCTTGATCGTCTCCTCCGCCTCGTAGCTCGGCTACAACCAAACGTACAGCGCGCGGACCACCACGAGCGGCACTGTCAGTCTCTCTTCTTCACGCTCCGCCCGTTTTCCCGTCGCTATCGACGCTCCAGTCGCCGTGACGGCGCCACTTACCATGGCACTCCGCTCCTTGATCGCTTCCTCGTCTTGTCCAGATCCGACTGGTCAGTCAGTCGACCTATCGACCAAAATGTTACTCGAAGGTAACGGAACTATAGTACCTCCCCCTTGAACATGGGTACAAAACGGCAACGAAAGTATTGTACCCCCCAATATGGGTACAAAACGGCAACTTTGGAGCTCCTGGAGCCATCTGTCGACTCTATTCACTACTTGGGCGCGTACTGCTTGAGCGCGGCGGCCTCGGGGTTAAACTCTGGGCTCTCGATGAACTGCAGGAAGAGGTTGGCCAGTCGCTTGCGCAGGCCCTCGAGGCTCTTGTCCTTGCGTCCGCGGCTCAGCATGTCGGCTTCTCGGTCCACGAGCTCGACGATCTCACGGGTGAGCGCGCAGTCGAACTCCTGCACGGTCCACTTGACGTGCAGCAGCAGGTCGAGGCGCTCGTCCACGACGGCCAGACCGGCCTTGAGCCCGTTGAACAGGTCCTTGAGCTCCTTGGCGCGGATCGTGAAGGGCGTATGCACCTCCTTGACGCCGCCGTCGCTCATCTGCCACTGCTTGGGGCGGCTCATGTACTGCAGCATGGATTCGACGCGCTGCTTGCGGTTGCTCGCGGTCGACGTCAGCTTGAGTCGGTCGATCGTCTGCAGCAGCTTGGTCTCCTTGGCGAGGATGGCGTCCAGCGCTGCCTGCCGCTGCTCGGGCGGCAGTGACGCGTCCTCCTGGAGCCTCCGCGTCTCGAACTGCCGCCACTTCTCGAGCTCGTTGTACAGCACCTCAAAGTCGCTCACCGTCTTGGGGTTCATCCGCCGGTCAATCTCGCGCCGCTGGATGCTCGCGTCCTCGAGCGCGCTCTCCTGCGCCTCGAGCTCGCCGACAGCCACCACTCGCCGCCGCTGCTCGCGCAGGTTGTAGACGTACGAGCGCGCGCGGTAGCCGCGCCAGAGGCGCTGGACCATCACGATGGAGTCTTGGCGCAGACTGTCGAGCTGCAGCGAGTCAAAGTACGGCTTGGCCGCCACCACGCGGTCGCACGCACTGTCTAGTACCAGGTCGCACCTCGCCATCTGTGTCCCAGACTCACGGTGCGTCTGGATGGAGCGCGTCACGAGCTCCTGCGTCTGTGTGTCCCGGTGTGAGCGAGCGGAGCCGCCGCTTTGCCGAGCTCTAGACAGGAACGTCTGCTCGGGACGCATCAGTAAGTCACGAGGTAGAGAGTGAGCGGTCAAGCTCTTGTGCATGGCAAGTACCTGAGACGACGCGTGGTGGTAGATCTCTTGGGTTTTCCGGTTGCGGAAGCCGCCGAGGTACGGCTTCCGACCGCCAAACTTCTCGATCTCGACCATGATCGTGCGGTATGTTGAGCTGTCCTCTGTCAGCACAATCACAGTCAACAGCCGCGTCCTTGAGCGACTCAATACTTAAGCCAACTCACCGTCGTAGACCTGGACCTGGATCCTGTCGGGCATGACGTAGTCGCTACTATGCGTCGTCTTGCGCGCCACATAGGCGAACACTGTCCGCTCCTCGTTGTTGGCGCCGTCCAAGCCGAACGCGGCGATGGGAATGTCCTCGTACGACTGGCCCGCGGGCGGCGTCAGGTCCGGGAAGCTCACGAGCTCGGCGTTCAGCTTCAAGTCCGAGCACAGCGACTCGGTCAACATGCCCACGGTCGTCGTCGACGTCACCGTCACTCGATGCCGCACATTGTCAGGCTGTAAGATCACCAGCAGCGTGAACTCGGCCGGGTCCTCTTCTCTCATCTGTCCGTCAGGCGACTCGACGCGCTCATTGGACACCTTGTCGTCGCTATCGGACACATCGAGACGGGCTGTGGTCGCAGGCGACTGCTCTCCATCCTCTTGCAGCGCTGCCTGCCCGCTGGTGGCGTCCACTTCTGCTCTCGACGAGTCCATGGCCAAAGCGGGGCCAGTGGCGATCGATAGGCCGCCTCAGCGACCTCGGCGTAGGTCGCGAGTGCGTTTCCCGGCGTGCTGTTTCGCTCCAGAGAGGTGCCAAGCGACGCGCCACCTGCCCATGAGCTCAAATTTAGCTCGAGCCGGCCTTCAAGGTCGCGGAGAACGACTCAAGTCCATCAAACACAGTGTTTACACACGCGAGAGTCGTCCTGTGTGGCGCTATCGTGTACGGAGCCGCGAATCTCTAACCGCGGCTCCGCGGGGGTCCTGGCGGCGCGACCTCAAGCGACTCGCTGCTTCTTCTTCTGCATCAACGCGCTCTGGAAGACGTTGCGCGTGCCCTCGTTGGCCACGAACTCCTTGCGCTTCTTGACCTTCTTGAGCTTGCCGGCGTCGAGCGTCTCGTCCCAGTAGTCCAGCCGCCCGGCGTTGCGCCGCTTCCAGTCTTCCTGCTTCAGGCCGCGCAGCACTTGGTCATGCTTGGCGGCCAGCTCGCGGTCCAGCGACGACGAGGACGAGGCGGGTGCATCGCTGCCCGCCGTCTCGGACGACTCGGCGTCCGTCTCGCCCGTCCACTTGTCCACCTCCTTGCCGAACAGCACGGCGTTCTTCACGCCGACGTTCTTCAGCTGTCGAGGGTCGAACGGGACGACCGTCGGCTTAACAGGCACAGCAGGAGCTGGCAGACTGTGGACAGCGTCAGTCGGCGCCTTGGCGGGCTTTGAAGACGCCTCGGACGTCTCCACTTGCCGGGTCATGGCCAGGGCCGAGCACCGCTTCCACGCGCCTCTCCTGAACTTGAACAGCTTGCCGATATGACCACCGAATACTGGTACAAGTGCTTGATGATGGAGAGAAGACTGGGTCGAGGAGGAGGAGGGAGCCGCAGGCCGACGTGAGATGTTGACAGTGACTCGGAGCGTCTCCACAGTCACGGCCGTCGGCTTGGACTTAATAGACGGCGCCGCCGTGTCGACTGAAGCGGCGTCGACGGTCGTCTTGAGGCTCGCAAGGAAGCCGTTCATGTCCAACTCCTTGGTCTTTGACAGCAGCGCGGGCTTGATAGTCGTCTTACCAGTGGAGATCTTCTCGACTGGCACGCCAACCCCCTCGTCGGTCTTCTGGACAGGCTTCTTCTCGGCTAACTGCGCCGCCATCTCGACCTTCTTGGGCTTGGGCCGCTCCGATGGCGGCAGGACCCTCGAGTAGAAGAGCATGTACGCCTTCTGCTGCAGCACCGTGTCGACGCTGACCCACCGCACGGTGTCGTCGTTCATCTCGTACCACTGGCCGGACGAGCCCTTGATGAAGGCGTAGTAGTGACCGCAGTCAGTCGAGAAGCCCGCGTGCACGAGCACGGCGTGCAGCTCGTACTTGCTGCGACCTCGTCGTCGGTCCTCGCTGCCCTTGCTCATGCCCGCGGCGATGTCGAGCGCCACGGGGAACTCGACGTGCTTCTTGATCTTGCCGAACATCATGTCGAAGCGCTTGAGCTGCACGACGAGCACGTTCGGGCACGCCTCGATCGTCATGCCCTTCTCGGCTCGGTTGAGCTGCTTGCAGCTCGTGCACTTCCACGCGTTGCTGTCGTCCAGCGTTTCGACGGCCGTGAAGTGCTTGAGCGCTCCCTGCAAGCTCTTGATGCCGTTGTTGATTTCCAGCGACAGGTCCAAGAAGTCGTCGAAGCGCTCGGAGACAAAGTGGCACTTGGCGCACTTGAGCGAGTTGCGTAGTCGACCGGCGAACGTGCGGTTAATGAACGTCGTTGGCGCCGCCGGGTGGCTCTCCTGCTTGATGTTGGCCTTGCGGAGACACGAGCGCTGCATCGAGTCGAGCAGCAGGCGGAAGAACTCGTGCGAGTCCTCCTGCCGGCCGATACGGAAGCTCTTGGACACGTGGCGCACGTTCATGACCATCTCCTTGGGCTGCAGCACGCGGTGGCCGCCGCCGCTGCCGCCGTGGATGGACTGCAACAGCCGCGCCATGACGCGGACGGCGCAGAAGGGTCCGGAGCCTCCACTGTTGCCGTTGAACCGGTTGTTGAAGCCGTTCTTGTGGCTCGACATGGAGGTCTTGGAGGCCGTCGGGCCGGTGTTGAAGAGCGTCAAGACGTCCTTCTCGAGCAGGTACTGCGCCAAGCACGGCGTGTACGCGAGGCACTGCAGCACCGAGTTGAGGTAGCACGTGTTGCCGAGGTTGGCGAGTCCCGGGCCGACCTTGCGCGACTGGCGCCACGCCAGCACGCGCTCAATGTCTTCGCTATCAACCAGTACTTTGGCTGCGCGCGCCTTGGCTTTGGCGACCACGTCGGCGTCGGACTGAACGCCCGAGGGCTGGCTGGTGGCCTCGTCGATGCGCGCGACGGCCCGCGCCTTCTTGGCGCGCACGAACTCGATGCGGCGCTCGTTGACCAGCGCCACGGCCGACTTGGTCTGCGGCTGGAAGCTCACGCCGCCGCCGATCGCGTCCGCGTCGCGCGCCACGTCGCCCACAGGCGTCGCCGCTGCTAACATGACGCGTCGGAGGGTACGCCCGGACGTCTAGGCTTGGGTATGTCGATGCGGAGGTGGTGCCGCGCGACGGATCGGAGGCGGTGGAAGGACGCCACGGACGACTGGATGGGCCTGCCAGGCCGCCAAATATACGCGGGAGCTGTTGGTGTTATCGAGTGGCGTGGAAGTGTGTTGTCTCTTTTAACATGGATTTCAGTGTAATCAACGATTTATAGCCAATCACATGACAGTAGTGGGGGAGGCTCATGACTGGCTATTTCATTGATTTCATAGGATTCATTGATTTCAAAACTGCAAGTACGGTGTAACCTGGACGCACCAAGCATGAACACTTCAGACCAGAGACCGCCAATCGCCTTAGACTCTAGTTACCGTAGACTATGTCTTCGATGCGACCGCCTCACTGCGTCTCATCGAAGAACGGCTGGTCCGTGTATCCGGTGGCTCCGTTGCGGTAGAAGTTCTCGAACGCAACCGGCGGGTTGAGCGGCCAGTCGCGCTGGAAGCGCTCGGCCAGGTCCGGGTTGGCCATGTACGGGCGGCCGAAGCTCACCATGTCGGCGGCGCCGCTACGCAGCGCTCCCTCGGCGACGTCGCGCGTGTAGCTGCAGTTGGCCATGACGGTGCCCTTGAACGCCTGTTTGGCGTCAAAGGCCGTCATGAGGCGGCACTTGTTGTGGTAGCCGAAGCCAAAGCCGTCCAGGATGGCCAGGTACCCGAGTCCGTGCGTGCTCAGCTGCTCCAGCAGGTACGTGTACATCTCAAAGTTGTCCTCGCTGCCCATGCCGCCGAAGCCGCCGTTCGGAGACACGCGCACGCCGATGCGGTCGGCGGGGTACACCGTCTTGACGGCGTCCACGACCTCGAGCACGATGCGCGCGCGGTTCTCGAACGAGCCGCCGTACTTGTCCGTGCGCTTGTTGGTCACCGACTGCAGGAACTCGGCGAGCAGGTAGCCGTTGGCGCAGTGCACCTCGACGCCGTCAAAGCCGGCCTTCTTGGCGAGCTCGGCCGAGTGGCGGTAGTCCTCGACGATGCCTGGGATCTCGTCCGTCTCGAGCGCGCGCGGGGTCTCGTACGGCGCCTGCACGTAGTCGGCCGTGCGTGTGTGTCCCTGCTCGAGACGGATGGCCGACGGCGCGACGATGTCGTGCTTGGCGTTGAAGCTCGAGTGGCTCTGGCGGCCGAGGTGCCACAGCTGCAGCACGATCTTGCTGCCCTTGGCGTGCACGCGGTCCACCACGCGCTTCCAGCCGTCGGCGTGGGCCTCCGTGTAGAGTCCTGGGGCGTGGTACCATCCGTAGCCCTGCTCGGAGATGCCGGCGCCCTCGGTGATGATGAGCCCTGCGCCAGACCGCTGCTCGTAGTAGAGCTCGTTGAGCTCGCTCGGCACGCGGTCCTCGCCGGAGCGGCCGCGCGTCAGCGGCGCGAACACGACGCGGTTCTTGATCTCCAGGTCCTTGCCGATCGTGAACGGCGTGAAGAGCTTGTAGTCCGCGGTGGCCATGGTTGTGGAGGGTCGGGGAAAGCTTGGGGTGGTGGGGGTGGGTGGTTGGAAGCTGGCCGATTGCAAAGTGAGCGGTTGGAATGCGATCACCTTGTCCGGCGGCACTTCTTCACTCCTTAGCCGACAATCCTTGTCACAATGATCCTGAAAACACGGGAAGCTACGCGATCCGAGAGTAACCGCTCCACGTTGACATATTGACTTTGGCGAAGTCACGAGCGCAATCGCAGCCCATCGTGAACGATCGATTGTCTTCTTGATGAGGTCGCTTGGCTTGGTGAAACAACCAGAAGGTCGTAGCTCTCCGATTTTACTCTGTGAATGGTACTTTTGCGGAAGAAGCCGGATTAGTCCTTACAATTACCGAGATGTATGGAACTGGATCCCGTTTGATCTCACATAAAAGTACCATATACAGACAACACGTCAACGTGAAGTGCGCGACAAGCAGAGCCAACAAGAGGCCCCTGCTCAAGATTCATGAAGGTTGTGGCTGGATGGGTGCAAGACAAATCACCGCCACTTGCCCGGAGATGGAGGTGCCGGGTGCGACAGACTTCGTTGGCGTCTCACGTCCGCGTCGAGATGGTTGGCGCGCCATCCAGCGGGCTGCACGACGTTGTAGACTGGCTGGCTGGATCCGCGACTGACGGGGCAACTGCCGGATCGACTTCAACTGATACCACTCCGCCTTTGCCGCCCCAGGCCCACATTCAACGCTACGCCTTGATCCGCTGCTTGCCAAAGTGTCCATGGCTGCCTCAAAGCAGATCCAATTGCCTTATGCGGTTCCGTCCTGCACCTCAAGTCGTTCCTCTCTCATCACGAGCCATCAAACAGGCATGATAGGTCATGCAGCCTCTAGCAAAGAGCTCTTGCAGAGGAGAACAATCGACGGGGTACATTCAGCAGTGAACGGCCTGCCTACTTCACGCCACGCTTACCACGGGAGGTTGTAGCCGGTGAAGTGGAAGAACTTGCCGCTGTCCTCGGGCGTCGCGTTCGCGATGATCTTGGTGAGCCCCGCGACGCTCTCGTCGGGCGTAACCGGCCCCGTCACGCCCGTCATCCGAGTCTGGACGTACCCTGGATGGAGCGCCAGCGCGATGATCTTGTCGCCCTTCAGGTCGATCGCCAGACTCGCGTTGAGCATGTTGAGCGCCGTCTTGGACGCGCGGTAGCCGTACGCGCCGCCCGAGCCATTGTCGTCGATGCTCCCCATGCGCGAGGTGACCTGACCGACGATCGCCTTCCCGTTCTTGGCGACCGCAAGCTTGAGGTTGGGCAGCAGCGCGCGAGTGACGAGGAACGGACCGACCGCGTTGATCTCGAACTGCTTCATCATCTCCTGCTTGGTCGAGTCGGCGAGAGACCGCGAGCCGCCAACGCCAGCGTTGTTGATGACCAGGTCGATAGGCTCGCCCTTGAGCTGCTCGGCGACGCTCAGGATTGAGCCCTCGTCGCTCGTGTCGAGCTGCAGTAGCTTGGCCACCGGCAGTTGGCGCAGCTACGCCGAGCTTGGAGTTGTTAGTCCAGGGGTACAGCACATGCTGACAACTAGAGAGAGAGAGAGATAGAGAGAGAGAGCGAGAGAGAGAGAGACGCACCTCGTCGGCGGTTTGAGGGTCACGCGCCGTGGCGATGACCTTCCATCCGCTCTTGACGTAGTGCTGGGTGAACGCGAGGCCGATGCCGCGGTTGCTGCCGGTGATCAGGACCGTCTTGGCGTCGCTCATGCTGTCGGTTGGTCTGGAGAAGGATGGACTGGCGGTCGGTGGTCGAACTCGCGTCCTCGGTGGGGAATTGAGAACTGAAGGAGTGAAGAGGTCAACAGTGAAAGACCCGCTCGTCTCTATGCGACCAACCAACTGACACATGGCAGCGTGTGCTGCTGTTTGCATGCGCAGGTTTGGCTAACGTGATCGGTTTGCATGAGCGGGTTTGGCTATCGTGATCAGGAGGCATTCAGCCGTTCATCACGCTACTCGGAGCCGTTCTAGGCAACTTCTGAGTGATCTACTTGCTTCGCCACGGCACTTCGTGACCCTCAAACTGGAAGAGCTTGCCGCTATCCGATTTGTTAGCGCGCTCGATGATCTTGGCTATGCCAGCGACGCTTGTGTCAGGCGTCACGGCGACAGAGTTGCCTGCCACGCGCGTCTGTACGTACCCGGGGTGTAGCGTTAGTGCGAAGATCCTGCCGTCCTCCTGGTCAACCGTCAGACTCGAGTTGAGCATTTGAGCGCCATCTTGGACGCGCAGTAGCCGTTCGCGCCGTCGGAGTCGTGTCAGAGATGCAGCCAGCGAGCGCGCGAGGTGACCTGAACCACAGTCACCGGTCTGATCCTGGCGACCGCAAGCTTGAGGTTGGCCAGCAGCGCGCGAGTGACGAGGAACGGACCAACCGCGTTGACCTCGAACTGCTGCATCATTTCCTCCTTGGTCGCGGTATCGATGCCACCGTCAATGGCGATGCCAGCGTTGTTGATGACCAAGGCGATGGGTTCGCCCTTGAGCAGCTCGGCCGCGTTTAGAATCGACTACTTGTCGCTCTCGTATCGAGCGAGATGACCGTGGCCGGTGCTGCTTCGCGGAGCTGCGGGCTAGAGGGCTAGTGTGACCAGCGACGCTTGTGAAGGTGTGATAGAAGCTGAATTGACGTCCTTGGCGCTCGAGACGTCGCGGATTGTGGCGTAGTGATGGTGAACGCGAGACCGATGCCGCGGTTGCTGCCGGTGATGAGTACAGTCTTGCCACTCATCGCTGACTGAGAGAGCGGATTAGGGACGCCGGTGCGTGCAGTTGGAAGCCAATTCGACAGTGAGAAGTGGCGTAGGAGATGATCTGCGAGGCGATGCAAGTTACTGGGATGCGCCTCGAGCATGGACCATGTTGCCTCAAGTGTTGGAGACAAGATCCCTGAGGTAATCCCGAATACGTGCTACGCCAATACAACTTCATTCCTACGTCAGCTGCTTGCCAGTCGCTGCGACCGCAACACCTTGCAGTTCTACCATGTACTCGTCGCCATAGCGAAGTGCCCGGAAGGAAGGAGGCGGCCGGCCTTGATGCCATCGCCATGAACTCTCATCAAGGACCACACGAAAACTCTCTTTGTTCTTCCAGGAAGTAACCTGACCAGCGTAAACGTCCGGATGTCGTTTACGCGTCCAATATGACGCTTTGTGTCCGTTTCAGCAGCTCATGTCCACCTTCACAACACTTCCAACAAGCGCTCCAAGACCACCAGAGATGGCGACGCCGGCGTCCAAGACCAAGACGGTGCTCATCACTGGCGCGACCCGCGGCATCGGTCTCTCGTTCGTCGAGCGCTACGTCGCGGACGGCTGGCGCGTCATCGCCACTGCTCGCAACGTCACCACAGCGGAGCAGGTAACCGGATAGCCATCCATGTCTTCCGCTAGTCCTGACGTTAATGCTCACGTTGGTGGCCAGTTGAAGGCGCTGTCGCCGTTCAAGGTCGTGCAGCTCGAGACGGACAGCGAGGAGTCGATTGCGAGTGCAGCAGCGGAGCTCCGAGGCGAACCCATCGACTTGCTGATCAACAACGCCGGGATGCTGGAAGAAGGCTCGCTTGCGACCGCCACCAAGCAGTCGCTGATGAAGCAGTTCGAGGTCAACGCGGTCGGGTCGTTCCTCGTTACCCGCGCGCTATTGCCGAACCTCAAGCTGGCTTCTGAGAGCCGCGGACAAGCTGTGGTCGCCTCCATCTCCTCGCAACTTGGCAGCATCACTCGCAGCAATGGCGGACGATACGGCTACCGCGCGTCCAAGGCGGGTCTCAACATGATCAACTCGAGTTTGGCGGTCGACCTGAAGGGAGATGGCATCACGACCGTCGTCTTCCACCCAGGATACGTCGCCACGGACATGAACAGCCACAAGGGAGTCGTGGAGCCCGCGGACTCGGTCGCGGGGATGACTGTGACAATCGCCAAGCTCAAGCCGGAAGACACGGGCAAGTTCTTCGACTACACTGGCGCCGAGATGCCGTGGTAGTCAACGAACGAGTGAGTGAGAGGCAGAAGTGGCATTTCAAACGTTGAAGTCAGCCCGTCATGGTCGCTTCCATTGGTCATCGGTGTTAACAGCTCTCGACTCCGTGGCTGTATCAGGTTGAGCAGCGTCTTACCACGGGATCTCGTGGCCCTGGAAGTGGAAGAACTTGCCCGTGTCGGCGAGCGTAACCTTGTCCAGCGCCGACGTCATCCCGGCGACGCTCTCGTCCGTCTTCACGTCGCCCAGACCGCCCGTCAGGTCCGTGACAACGTACCCTGGATGCAGCAACACTGCCGCGATCCCAAACCCCTTGAGATCGATCGAGAGGCTCGAGTTGATCATGTTGAGACCGGCCTTGGACGTGCGGTAGCCGTAGTATCCGCCGTCATTGCTGGCGATGCTGCCCATGTACGACGACACGTGCGCGACCATTGGGCAGCTGTCTTGGGTCTTCACTGCCAGCTTGAGGTTCGGCAGTAGAGCGCGAGTGACGAGGAACGGACCGACGGTGTTGACCTCGAACTGCTTCATCAGCGACTCCTTGATGGTCGTCGCAAGCGAGCCTTCTTCCAACACTCCGGCGTTGTTGATGAGCAAGTCGATGGGTTCACCGTCAAGCTCCTTGGCTGCTGCTTCGGCTGTGGCCTCGTCCGTCGCGTCGATCGTCACGATCTTGAACGGGTTGAGCGCTTTGAGCTGCCGTAGTAGCGAGACGGAGTCAGTATGAGCTTGGAACCAATGATGAGGCGGGTAGGAGGCGAACCTTGTCCGTGTTGCTGCCGGCGCGAGCAGCGCCGATGACGCGCCAGCCGGCAGTGGTGTAGTGCTTGGCGAGCTCCAGGCCGATGCCGCGCGTGCTGCCCGTGATGAGCACCGTCTTGCTGGCAGTCGGCGCCATTGAAGCACTTGGTCTTGAGCTCCGGGGACTGGTGTTGGTGGTAAATGGCAAAGTGATCACTCAATGACGGAGACAGCGAAACCACCCCCATTTGACCTCTTAAAACGAATATCGTGTTGAATTGATTTCAATTTGGAAAAGTTAGTTGAATGTTGCTGTTTCATCTAGCTTTTATACTAAATAACATGGGATAAATGTTGTTTGTTAACACGGTTTGGGTCGTTGTTGACGTCAAGGATGTGTGGTACGCATCCACTCGTTCGCACACGTCACAGACGCATCCATCGCCGAGCGTCCTCTCGCCTCCTCTTCGCCGAACGCTTGGCCTCAAGCCGCTGTCGTTCTTGACCCAATGCGCCGACTGGTCTGCCTTTGGGGCCCGCCTATGGGGCTTAGAGGCCGAGAGAATGATCCTGCAACTGACGTCGAGCGACCAACGGCGCCAAGCGCCTCGGCGACTGACCACCACCAACCGACGCATCTTGACTCCTTGGAAGCGCAACACCTTGCGACTTGCTTCTCTCTCCGACTCGCTCCTCGGCTGTCTGTCGACCAGAGAGTTTCCGCGCGTGACCCGTGCGTCGAGCGCGGCTCCGGCGACCTCAGGCAATCCACTGCTCGATCGATCGATCGATCGTTCGTGGCCCGCCAGACCGGTCCCCGGTCACCACAAAGGCGCTCGGAGGCGTAAGCTTGGCAGAGACTTGACGTCCTCCATCCGTCGCTGGACGCGCGCCTTGCCGCGTCTATCGCACCGCGAAGCTGCTCCTTCCAGCTCCTTCGTTCGTCGTTCCAGACGAACGACCACCTGGACACATTCACCTCTCGGTCTGGACTGGACCCCTCACCTCTCTCCAGATCCGTCCGCGAGTTTCCAAACTCCTCTCTCCATTTCGGGACTCCTCGCTCCTCGGACACGCCAACCAACGCCATAAACCGCTCCAGCATGAACGCCTGGGTGTTGCTGAGCGCCTCGACAGCGCAGCGTCGAGTCCTGCGGCGTCCGTTCGACGCCGACGACCGTGTGCGACTACTCGAAGGCGAGGCGCTCTCGCTCCTCGCTCCAGCCACCCTACCGCACCGCCAACGCCCTCACGGGTCCCGCAACTGCCAGACAACGCGCAGTGACCGTCGACGACGCGCCAGAGCGCTGCGAGCCGGCGTCCGTGCGGCTGTGGAGCAGGTCGGCGCGCTGGAGCGGCGGCTGTCGCTGGCGAGTTCCCGCACGGTCACCGCTCGAGCCAACGCTGAAGCGGCGGCGCTGGAGCTCGTGGCGACGTACCACCGCCTGACCGCGCGTGGGTTCGACGCCGAGCGCGACGTTGGCACGACCGCGTTCCTCCGCGCGGCGCTGGACGAGCGGTTCGTGCACCCGGACTTCCGCGGCCGCGACATGTTCCTGACGCAGTGGACGCTAATCTCTCGCTCCCACTTGAGCGTCAGCGTCGACACGACGAGCCTGTCGGTTGTGACGCCCGACAGCGCCCGACTTGGTGGCTTGGGGGCTGAGGAAGTGGACGAGGAAGACAGCAGGGCCGAGTTCGTGGTCCGAAGCCGAGGCGTGACGACCATGCGCATCTCGCGCGGCACCTTCGAGCACGTCTTCCCGCACGCGTTGCAGGACGAGGAGCTCGTGCAGCGGCTCATCGGCCGAGAGTACGCGTTCGCCTACACGTTCTTCGCGCACGTCAACGCGGCCGGCCGCGTGTTCCAGATGGAGTCGACCGTGGACCTGGCGTCGGCGCTGTTGACGCTGCTGAGCGACCCGTTCGCGACCGTCAAGATGGTCGAGGCGTCGACCATGACCAGAGGAGGCAACATCGCGCTGCCGGACGTGGTCAGGGAGGCGCAGATCCCCATCGAGAACGGGTTCCTATGACCTGAACGAGTCGCTGTTGTCTTCATCGTACAATGCTGCATCCTATACTAGTTCACGACAGGTAGATGGACGTGTTGGTGATGAGGTAGTCGAGCAACTCGGCGAGTGCGGGCGTTGGCAGCTTGTCGAGCGCCACATCCATGCCGAGGCGGAAGCCCTTGCCGTCCGCGTCGTCCATCAACACCTTGCAGCGCTCGAGGTGGACGGTCGTGTCCTGGTACTTGAGCTGCAGCGGGTTGTGAGGCGGCAGGTGGAAGAAGCGGACGAGCCCCTGCTGCTGCGGAGGCGTCGGCGTCGACGTCAAGTACCCGACGCGGAACTGCACGCAGATGCCGAGCGATCTCCGGTCCCGGTAGAACCGTACGCTGCCAGTGATCGCTCCCGGTTTGATCTCTCCGCCTCCATAAGGCGGCAGCATATAGTGCTCGCACTGGAACTCTGGCTCCCGGCCCGCGTCCGTCTCGAACGTCTGCAGGATGTCGCGCAGGATGTCGAGCGTGTTCTCGGGCATGTCGAGTCCTTTGGCCATGAAGAAGTCGTCGTCCTTGAGCGGCTTGGCCAGGTACCGGTCGGGCGATACGTCCACGCTGTCTGAGAGGCACTGGTCGATCAGCTCGGCGTTCGGGCATACGACGCGATGGATGCGCTTCCAGTGGATGCTCTGGCAGTCTCTCGAGCAGTACTTGACGCGCTTGCAGGCGCTGCAGACCGACAGCCGCGATGTTGCTGGCTTCCCAGAGCAGTAGGAGCACACGGCGGCTTGTTCATCGTGGTGGACGTGCCGCAGTTGCTTGAGCTCGAACGCGACGGCCTGCAAGGGTATCTTGACCACGTGGAGCACCACATCGCGGCCGTACTGCTCGTTGGACGACGACAGCGGCACGCGGAGACTGCGCTTGTCGATGGCGTCGACGGTCGGCGACGAGCGCCAGAAGACGACGAGCGAGTCGCCCACAGTCGCTCCGAGGATCGCCGAGGCCGCGGACGCAGTCACGCGCAGCTCCCACTTGTCGCCGGCCTCGGACAGTAGCTTGAGCACCGGCGGCTTGGAGTTCTTGCCCGGGATGATGTCCTGGATCGAGCCCAAGAAGTGGAACTTGGGATCGGGAAGTCGACCAGCCTTCCCGACCTCCGGGACGCTGCGCTTGCTTGTTGACGGCTTGCTAGTCGCCTTGCTGAGCTTCTTGGACGATCGCTTGGCGTGCTTTGCCTGTTGATGAGCCGCCAACTCGTCGAAGATCATCTCCTTCTCGCAGTCTTGGCACACGACCCGCCGCCTTGGACACTTCCAGAGCTTGTGGGTCAGGATCTGCGCCGGCTTGACGTTGTCCTGGCAGTAGTCGCACGGCAGTGTAGTGCCCGTCATGACGTCTGAGAGCACGGCCGTCTCCATCAGTCCCTTGTCTTGGATGACGGCCTCGACCACGTCCTTCGGCGCTTTGTCCGCCAACTTGGGGAAGAGCGCGGGGAAGCGGACGCTGGCGCTCTCGGCCGCCTGTGCGATGCCATAGTAGACGAGTCCCATCTCCAGGTCCTTGCGCACGATGTGGACCGCGGCCAGCGAGTAGTAGGCATCCGGCACGAACCGCTCGTCCGGCGGGTTCGTGGCCACGTACTCGAGGTTGACAGCGTACGTCGCCTCGGGTCCGTTCATGATCTTGGACATGGCGAGCGTGTACATCCACCGCGGGTTCTGCTGCATCGCTAGCGCGTCCGTCAGTACGTCGTGGGCATCGTCGAGCTTGCCGCCGTCCCATAGCGAGATGCCCAGGTAGTAGAGGAACGCGGCCTCACTCGGGTTCCCCTTGATGCACTTCTTCCAGTGGCGGACTCGGTCCTCAGGGCTGACGATCCCCCAACGACCGAGCGCGTACGCCGCGTCCACGTTCTTCCGGTTCTTCTCGTACTGCACCCGCGCCACGTTGAGGGCAGCGGAGAGGAAGGTGGCTGGGAAGGTGGCTCGAGGTCGTTCCCAGAGTCCATCAGCTCGTCGGAGCGCGTTCAACCCTTCATCCGCACTGCCAGCTTCAAGTAGTGCCTGTGCTTGAGCCAGTAGTCGCTCCGACGCGAGGTAGTTGGACGCCGTGAGTCCTCCGGCACTAGCTCGCGTCTCGATCTCCGCCTTGACGACCGCGTTGACTGGTCGGTAGATATGCGCGACTTTGGTCGAGAACCAGAAGTCCTCTGCTCCAAACTGGCGGTAGACGCCTGCGTCGTCGTGGATCAAGTACTCGAGCAACGAGTCCGCCTGGCGGTCGTCCATACGGCCCATCGTGATCCACCAGATGTGCTGCTCCGCCTCGGTCAGGTCGCGGACATTCGGCGAAGGCTTGAGTTTCTTCTTGTGGCTCGCGTCAAGCAGCGAGCGCGCTCGTGCCGCGTCCTTGGGGCCACCAATACCCTCGTGAAGCATATGACTTAGCACCAATTGGCCGTCCGATAACCCATGCTGCGCCGCTCTCGATGCCCAGAAGCGCGCGGCCTTGAGGTCCTTGGACGTGCCTTCGCCCTTGATGAACGCCTTGGCGACGTTCAGTTGACCCACTGCGTAGTCGTGCTCCGCCGACCGCAGCAAGTACCGGAACGCGCGGTCCAAGTGGACGCCGACCGACGTGTTGCCGTCCCGGAAGCTCTCGCCCAGCGCGTTCTCGGCCTCCGCGACCCCCGCATGGCGCAGGATCTGGCCGCTTGGCGTCTGTACGAAGGGTTTACAGGCCGCAGCCTTGTGAAACTTGTCGACTTGCATGTCCAAGTCCTGGACGAACGGGACGCCGTAGTCGTCGCCGCTGAACAGCAGACCCATGCGGTACCACGCCGCGGCGACGCCAGCTTCACCAGCGCTCTTCAAGTGGCTCATAACCTGCTCAACGATCTTCCGGACGGCTTGGACGCCGGCGTTAGACGAGCGCACCTCGATCGCCTGGATCCACAAGCCGCCGGCTTCCGTGAAGCGGTGCACGCCGAGTCTGTACAGATCGTACTCGTCCGTGTCGCGCTGCTGGACGTCCACGTCGCTCAGTGGCACGTCGTCGTATTTGATCGGGTCAGCGATGCCCAACGCGTTGACATTGCGAGAGGCGGCGTTCGTCGTAGTTGACGATTGTTGAGCGGCTTGCTGGCCAGCTTTGAACACCTCGGCGGCTTGAAGTCGCTCCTTCTCGCGCTGCTTCTCCTTCTCCGCCTCCTTCTCGTTGTCCAGCCTCTCGATCGCCGCATCGACAGCCTTTATCCTCGCCAACAACGTCTTGTCGCCGCCGTCGAGCGTCAGTCCCTCCTCGCAGATCTCTCGCGCCTGCTCGTACTCGTCCAGCCCCATCAGCGCCTCGGACAGCAGTCGGTAGTGCTTGACGACGTCCGTGTCCAGGTCCAGCGCGTCCTCGGCGTCGTCCCTCGCCAGCTCAAACTCCTTGAGCTTCAGATAGCACGTCGCGCGGTTGCTATACAGCACCGGTTCGTGGCTCGCGGAGGCCATGGCTTGCGTGTAGCAGTCGGTCGCGGCCTGGAAGTCTCCAGCCTTGAACTTGGCATTGCCCTGCAGCCTCAGCGCCTCCCACTTCTCCTGTCTCTCCCCGTCTTGTTCAACCTCCGACTCGGACGCGTAACCCCGCGGGTCTGGAGCCTCACCAGCAGTCTTCACGCCGGATAAGACCAGTCGTAGCTCTTCGACGGGTCGTTGAGCCGCCTGGAGACTAAGATCCGAGCTTGAAAGGCCGTCGACTGTAGGGATTGACGGCGTGCTCGGGACGCTCGGGGCACTCGGGGAGGCCAGCATCTTGTCCGCCAGCGCTCGAATCTCTCTCCGGATGAGCGCGCGGCAGCCCACTAGCTCTGCCAGGCGCTCAAACGTCGCGACGGCTTCGCGGTACTGCGCTAGGCTCATGGCGCTCTGGTGCGACACCTTGTTGCGGAACAGCATGGCGCGCTGCACCACGAGCGGCAGCTGCGGGTCGCCGCCATGATAGCGCAAGTGCGACCGCCAGAGCTCGCGCAGCAGCCTGAGCTGCGCCGAGATGTCCGTCTTCTGGTCCGCATGCACCGCTTCGCCCTTCTCCAGGCGACCGTGGAGAGGAGAGGGGACGTCGACGCCGCGATGAGCCGCTAGCGAGCGCTGCTGGTCCACGAAGCGCGTCAGCTCCGGCAGCACGAGGCTCATGACCGCCTGCAGGCAGCCGGCCGCCAGCGCCTGGCTGATCTGCGCCTGCACCGCGGCCTCCATCGCCTCCGTCAGGTCGCCACCGCAGGGTCTCCAAGTGCTCGCTTCCCCTTCCTGGTGGGTCTTAGCGAGCTTTGTCCCGTTGGAAACGAGTCTAACCTTCGCTTTTTAACGTTAATAATCACGATTAGGGACAGTTTACGTCGGACACAAGTCAAAGAGTTGAAGCGATTGGGTTTTCATGATGACCATCAACACTGCCGGGCATAATGGCGATCCGCTCGGCTCTCGCTCCTCGCCCCCGTCCTTGCCGCGTCCCTCCCCTTCAGCTCAGGAAGGCGGCGGCGCGGGTTACGACGCTCGCAAGCCCGTCCACATGCTGCTGCACCGTCTCAGCGTCGTCTTTGAAGGCGATCGCGTCCGAGATGCCCGGGAAGGCCGTGCCGGCGTACCCCTCGTAGAACCCCGGGCCGAAGATGGCGTGCTTGTACCACTTGCGGTGCGGCAGGCCGTCGTCCAGCAGCAGGTGGCGCTCCAGCAGCACGAGCTTGTCGTTCCAGAGCGTCATCTCCGCTCCATCAACAGCCTTAAGCCGAGCGTGGAAGGCAGCCGCCGCCGTGGAGAAGGCAGCAATGGCAGCATGTAAACCCGAGAAGTCGACTCCAGTGGCTTCCGAAAGCGCCACCTGCGCCTCGAAGCCCGCCAGGTCCTCGCTCATGACGAGTCCGTAGGTCGAGTAGTCAAACGGCAGCACGGTGGCGTCCGCTAGCCTCAATCCCAGCAGTCCCCACCACCTCGCGGCCGTCACATGCGTCGCGTACTTTGGGTCCGCGAACTTCTCGGAGAACGGGACGCTGTCCATCGAGCTGTGGTACACGCCGTTGGTTCCCGCATGCAGCGAGAAGCCCAGGTTGGCCGACACGACGCCCAGGTGCTGGTAGAAGGGCGTGAAGTCCGAGCCGGAGCCCATCGGCGATATGAGGTGGTCCGGAGCCAGCGTGCCCTCCGTCGAGCCCCGAGCCGCCGCCTGCTTGGTCCACTGCTCGAACAGCGACGTCTCCGTCTCGTTGCCGTGGAACTTGTTGGCAGGCACGGCCTTGGCTGTCTCGAACAGGAACGTGGCGATCGACGGACTCGCACTGGCCGACACTAGCAAGCCCATGAAGCTGTCCACGTTGAGGTACGCGACGGCCTGCGTCGTGAGCTCCGCCGCGTGGTCTTCCGCGTACTCGGTGCTGCCCAGCAGTCCGTACTCTTCCCCGTCCCAGGACGCCAGCTTGATGGTCCGCCGAGGCTTCCAGCCGGTCTGGAGCCGCTCTCCGAGCCCGCGAGCGATCTCCAGCAGCACGGACGAGCCGCTGTTGGGGTCGATGGCGCCGCAGACCCACGCGTCTCGGTGGTTGCCCAGGATCACCTGTCGCTCAGGCTCTTGGTCCCCTGGGATGGTAGCCACGACGTCCCAGATCGGCCCCACGTAGTTGTCGATCTCCGTGTCCAGGTTGACGACCGTAACCCCGTCACTACCGACCCGGTAGCCTCCAGAGAAGCTCAAGCCTCCCTGCCAGTTGTCCGGAGCTTGGAGGCCTCCTAGAGACGCCAGGATGTGCTGCGCTTGGCCGTAAGACAGCGGCAGCGCCGGGATGTGCGGGATCGTCTTGGTGTCTTCGTACTTGAGGTACGGCGCGCCAGGGACCGAGGCGAAGCCTGGAGTCAACGGGTCGCCGCCTGCGAGCGACAGATACTGCGCCGATCCTCTCTGGAACGAGTCGGCCGGTCGCCAAGGACCTTCGGGGTAGACTGGTCCCCTCACAAAGCCGTCGTCCAACGGGTCCGAGTAGATGAGCGTGCCGACCATGCCGTGCTGCTCGGCTCCCATGACCTTGAGCCCTCGGAAGTTGCCGCCGTACCGAGCCAACGCCACTTTGCCCTCGAGAGTCACGTTGTTGGCCAGCAGCCAGGCAAAGTCTTCCGGTTTGCCGTAGTTGACGTACACGACGCTCGCCGTCACGTTGCCAGTGGCCGAGTAGCCCAGGAAGGGAGGCAGAGCCGAGGAGTCCGAGGTGCAGGCGTCGTCAGGAACCGCAGCTTCCGTCAGGTTGAGTTCTCTGGCAGCGGTGGGAGGCTCGAGGATGGCGAGACGCTGGCGGACGGGAGTGGACAGCAGCGTGTCGTACTGGACAATCTCGGCGTCGAGCCCGAAGGACTCGAACTGCCGCAGCGTGTACAGCACCGTCTCGTAGTCCTGAGGAGACCCGGCGCTGTGCGGCTTGGAGGAGTACGCGTGCAGGTTCTCGCGGATGCGGCCGGCGTCGATGCCGGCCAGGAACGCGAGCTCTCCGTCGCTTGCTGCCGCCTCGACGGCTTCGGCTGAGGTCCAAGCATTGGAGACAGCAGCTATCTCGACGGAGGTAGTAGAGGTGGAGTGGCGGGTCGTGTAGGCTCCGGTCGCGAGTAGCAGGCCGCCAGCTACGGCCAGGAGGCGGCTGGTGCGTGAGGCGGACGGGTTTCGAGGCTCTGGAGAGGACGAGGAGGCTGCGAGTGGCTGTTGGTCGGCCAGGAACGTGCCGTAGCGGTCGGCGTCGGCCGTAGAGGGCGGTGTGGGGCCCAGGACACTCACCATGGCGCGGAGAAGGCTCCGATCGAAGAGTGAGAGCCTGGAGAGGGCCGGAAGCTCGCTCGCTGTAGAGACCGTCGGCCGGGCACCTCGATGCGCATCCTTCGGATGTGTAAGCCTCTCGTGGATGAAGTTGAAGATGAGTGTAAATTTCACGTGGCATGGCAAGTCCAAAGCGTCCAGAGGCGTCGACGCGGCTCCAGGACGCTCCACAGGCCGTCCACGTCGCCCTGAGCCCTGCTCCGGCCACTCCCAGCCACCGCCAGCCACCTCCAACCACTCAACCACCCTCAAAACGCTCTCCAACACCGCCTCACAGCTCGAAATGCTGTCCATTACAGCTCGAAACGCCTTCGACACTCCCTAGCCAAGGCTGTCAACCTACTCGCACGGCTTCTACGCCAGCAGGAACTCCGCGGCGGTGCGCACGACCCTCGCGACATCGTCCACATGCTGCTGCGTGGCGTCCGAGTCGTCTCCGAAGGCGATGGCGTCCGCCAACCCCGGGAAGGCCGTGCCTCCGTACCCGTCGTAGAACCCCGGGCCGAAGACGACGTGCTTGTACCATCCTCTGTGCGGCAGTCCGTCGCCCAGCAGCAGCCGACGCTCGAGGAACGCGAGCTTGTCGTTCCACTTGGCCACCTCCTCCTCCCTCTCCTGCCCGTCTTGGCGGTCGCTAAACGCGCTCAGCGCCGCGTGGAAGGCGGTCGCAGCGTCCTCAAAGCTCTGGACCGCACTCCGGAGCACGGACAAGTCGACCGAGAGCCCATTGGCCTCGAGCTGCGGCTCGAACAGCTCGATCGCGTCCGTCATGACGACGCTGTAGGTGGAGAAGTCGAGCGGCAGGAGCTCGGAGTCAGCCAGCCGCAGCGCGAGCAGCCCCCACCAGTTGGCCGTCGCCACGTGCGTCTCGTACTCCGGGTCCGCGTACAACTCCGAGTACATGACGCTGTCCATGGTGCTGTGGTACGTCCCGTACGCCCCAGGCGTCAGCCCGAAGCCAATGCTGGACGAGACGATGCCCAAGTGGTGCGTGTACGCCCCAAAGTCGCTGCCCGTGCCGAGGACTCCAATCAGGTGGTCCGGGCCGATGGTGCCGAGCGTCGAGTTGCGAGCCTGCGCCTGTCCGAGCCACTGCTGGAACAGCGTCACGTCCCCAAGTGACGCTCCGCCGCCGAACTTGTTGGCTGGGATGGCGTCCGCGGCCGAGAACATGAGCTTGGCGATCGATGGGGACCCGCCAGCGTCCACTAGCGGCCCGAGCATCGCGTCCACGTTGAGGTACGCGACGGCCTGCGCCGATAGACTCGTGGCCTTGTCCTCCGCGTACTCGGTGCTGCCCAGCAGTCCCTGCTCCTCGGCGTCCCAGGAGGCCAGCTTGATGGTCCGCCGAGGCTTCCAGCCGGCCTGGAGCAGGTTGCTCAAGCCCCGAGCGACCTCGAGCATGGCGGACGAGCCGCTGTTGGGGTCGATGGCGCCGCAGACCCACGCGTCTCGGTGGTTGCCCAGGATCACCTGTCGGTCCGGCTCCTGGTCCCCTGGGATCGTGGCCACGACGTCCCAGATGGCGCCGACCTTGTTGTCCATCACCAAGTCCAAGTGGAGCACTGTGGCCTCGTCGTCGCCGACGCGGTAGCCTCCAGACAAGCTCAGGCCTCCCTGCCAGTCGTCCGGAGCTTGGAGGCCGCCGAGAGACGCCAGGATGTGCTGCGCTTGGCCGTAAGACAGCGGCAGCGCCGGGATCTTGGGGATGCTCGTGTTGGCCGTGTCTTCGTACTCGAGGTGGTCGCTGCCGGCGACTGAGGCCCAGCCGGGGGTCGTCGGGTCTCCGCAGTCGTTCGAGATGGATCCGCGCTGGAAGGAATCCTCGGGCCGCCAGGGACCCGCGGGGTACACGGGCCCCCTCACGAAGCCGTCGTCCGCAGGGTCCGAGTAGATGAGCGCGGCCGCCATGCCGTGCTCGAGCGCCGCGAGCACCTTGAGCCCTCGGTAGTTGCCTCCGTACCGCATGAGCGCGATTTTACCGGCCAAACTCACGTTGCGCGCCTCGAGGACCGCAAAGTCGGCCTGCGTCCCGTAATTTACGTACACGACGGGCGAAGTTACGTCCCCGGACGGCGAGTACGCCAGGAACGGCGGCTGCGCGGTCGGGTCCGTGGTGCACGCGTCGTGAAGTACCGAAGCTTCGGTCAGGTTCAGTTCCCGGGCTGCGGACGGCGGCTCGAGGATGGATAGATGACGGCGGACCGGGAGGGACAAGAGCGTGTGGTACTCTACGATCTCGGCGTCGAGCCCGAAGGCCTGGAACTGACGGAGAGTGTACTGCGCCGTCTCGTAGTCGCCCGCGGACCCCGAGATGTGCGGACGGGACGAGTACGCGTGCAGGTACTCGCGCATGTGGGCCGCGTCCACGCCGGCAATGTAAGTTTCCTCCACGGGCCGTAGTTTACTTGCGGACGAGATTGCGGACGAGGTTGCGAACGTGGTTGCGGACGAAGAGGGGACGACGGGGACGGGGTCCGTCCGCAGGGACTCGGTTGCGGACGAGATTGCGGACGGGGTTGCGGACGAGGAGAGGCAGCCGGCCGCAGCGAGAAGCAGCACGCCGGTGACGCCGGCGACGCGGAGCACCGACGTCTTGCGGGTTGAGAAGGAGGTTGAGGACGCGGACGGAGGCTGGAAGGTGCCGTAGGCGTTGCTGTCGGCCGCGAGCACGGGGCCCGAGCGGCCCGAGGACTGGAACGGGGACGCCATGGGCGGACGGGTAAGCGAGCAAGTGCGGACGGCCTATCGGATTCGGAAGTGCGGATTTGCGGACGGATTGTGGATGGATTGCGGACGGAAGTGCGGACCGACGAGGTTGAACACTCAACACGATTTGATGCGCGAAAATAAATGTGGACAGAATGGTTGCTCTCGGTAAACTACATCTTGAAGAAGTGGTACAGTACCACTCCGGAAGTCAGCACAAGAAGCCGGACCGGTTTTGTTCGATTTTTTCTGGATGGCTGCGTGTCAAGTGACGTGACGTCGCGTGTCATCCGCAAACGCAGTCATTTGATTGGTCCAAAACGGAAATGCACCATTTCAGCCAATCACAGGCGTTATCAGGTGTATCCACTGCCTCTCCATTGACACACGCCACGGTCTCAGCTGAAGTCCTGCCCATACAGCAGATAGACACTTATGCCAGCGTCTAGGACGCCTCCTCCGCCCCCAACAGCTTCACTCACTGTGCGAGGAAGTCTGCGGCGCCCTGAACGACCCTCGCGACCTCGTCCACATGCTGCTGGAGCTCGAGACTGTCGTCCTCAAAGGCGATGGCGTCACCAATGCCCGGGAAGGCGGCGCCGGCGTACCCGGCGTAGTACCCCGGGCCGAAGATGACGTGCTTGTACCACTTGCGGTGCGGCAGCCCCTCGGGCGACAGCAGGTGGCGCTCCAGCCGCGTCAGCTTGTCGTTCACCTGCCCGAGGACCTGCGCGTCCGCGTCCTTGGCGGTCCCCAGAGCGGTCGTAAGCTCCGTCAAGGCGTCCGCGGCGGCCGAGAAGCTGCGGATGGCCCCGCGCAGCTCGGACAGGTCGACGTCGCCCTGGTGACGCGCCTTGAGCTGCTCGGCGTAGTCGTCCAGTCCACTGGCCATCACGAGTCCGTAGGTAGAGAAGTCGAAGGGGATGAGCGGGTCGTCGGCGAGTCGCAGGGTCAGCAGCCCCCACCACTTGGCCATGGACGCGTGCGACGCGTAGAGCGGGTCCCCCTGCGTCTCCATGTACCTCACGCTGTCCATGGAGCTGTGGTACGTCCCGTAGGACGCGTACGTGAGTCCGAAGGCCAGGTTGACCGAGATGACGCCGAGGTGCTGGTAGAACGGCGTGAAGTCCGACCCGGAGCCCATGAAGTTGATGAGGAAGTCCGGGGCGAGCGTCCCTTGAACCCCGGCGCCGGTCTCGGCCCGCATCGTCGCCATCTGATTGGTCCACTGGTCCAGCAGCGACTCGAACGCGCCGTCCTTGGCCGCCTCACCGTAGAACTCGTTGGCGGGCACGAGACGCGCAACGTCCTGCACGAACTTGGCGATGGACGGCGCGCCGCTGGCCGCCACGAGCGGGCCCAGCAGCAGGTCTACGTTCAGGTACGCGACTGCGTGCTTGCCCAGCCGGTCCGCGTTGTCCTCGGCCCACTCGGTGCTGCCGATCAGGTTGTACTCTTCTCCGTCCCAGGACCCGAGCTGGATGGACCGCCGCGGCCTCCAGCCCGTCCGGAGCAGCTCCCCGAGCCCGCGGGCGATCTCCATCATGGTCGCGGACCCGCTGCTCGGGTCCACTGCGCCGCAGACCCACGCGTCCCGGTGGTTGCCGATCACGACGACCTTGTCCGGCTCCGCAGACCCGCGGACGGTCCCGATGACGTCCCAGATGGGCGTCACGCGCGTGTCCATCTCGAGCTCCAGACTCAGCACCACGCCGTCGTCGTCCCCGACGCGGTATCCGTCCTCCAGCTCGGCCTGCAGCCCTCCCTGCCAGGTCTCGGGGGCTCGGAGCCCGCGCATCCGACTCAGAATCTGATGCGCCAGGCCGTACGACAGCGGCAAGGCCGGCGTGGACGGCACGCTCGAGCCCTTGATGCCGTCGTAGGAGAGTTGGTGGGCCCCGGGGACGGAGGCCCAGCCGGGGGTCAGCGGATCCCCGGGCGCGACGGCCGGGTACGAGACGGATCCGCGCTGGAAGGAGTCTCGGGGCCGGAAACTTCCCTCGGGGTACACGGGTCCCTGGCCGAAGCCGTCGTCCGCAGGGTCCGAGTAGATGAGCGTGGCCGCCATGCCGTGCTGCTCGGCCAGCATCACCTTGATGCCGCGCATGCTGCCGCCGTAGCGGACGAGCGCGATCTTGCTCTGGAGTGTCACGTTGCGGTCCAGCAACCACTGGAAGTCCTCGCTGCGGCCGAAGTTCGCGTAAACTACCGGCGCGGTAACTTTCCCGGACGCGGCGTAAGCTAGGAAGGGCGGGAGCGCGGTCGGGTCGGACGTGCAGGCGTCTCCGGGGACGGGCGGCTCGGACAGGTCGAGCTCGATAGGGGGGGAGGAGGAGGAGCCGTCCGCGGGGGTCGAGAGGATTGAGAGCCGGCGGTGGACGGGATACGAGAGCAGCGTGTCGTACCGCACGACCTCGGCCTCGAGGCCGTACGATTCCCATTGGGACTGCGTGTACAGCGCCGTCGCGTGGTCCTGCGCGGTGCCGCACGTGTGCGGGACGCTCGCGTACGCGTGCAGGAACTCGCGGATGTGCGGCCGGTCCACGTTGTCGAGGAACATTTGCTCGGTCGGGCTGAGCTGGGCTGCGGACGAGGTGCGGGCGGTGGACGGAGTGCGGACGGAGGAGGTTGCGGTCGAGAGCTGTGGGGACGCGGACGGCGAGGACGAGAGGCGCGAGAGGCACGAGCCGGCCAGTGCGAGCACGGACGCGAGCCCGACCACGCGCAGCAGCTTGGAGGGACGGCCGGCATCGGGGGGCGGAGTTGCGGACGAGGTTGCGGACGGGATGTGGCCGGCGAACGTGCCGTACGCGTCCGCGTCCGCGGATTGGGCCGACGTGAGGGCCATGGGTGACGGATCCGTAAACTACCGGACGGCTGCGGTCCCGTTGCGGACGGCGCGGCGGGTTGCGGAGTGGCCAGCTATCAAGCGGACGCCGACGGCCGCGCCGACGGACCGCCTGCAGGTGCAGGGCCGCAAGGTACACGCATCCTTGTGGCCCGCGGGATCGGACGCTGGTCCGCGTCTGACTTGCTGGGATGGGATGCGCATCCCAAGAGCTCGTCGACGTCACGCAAGTTATTTATGTAAATTACGGATGACGTGCAAACAAACACTCATCCTGTTACTGAGCCGCATCACGTCACACGTCACACTCACCCGCCGTCCGCGGACTCGGCCGTCCGCGCAGCGATCCCAACACATCCGCGGCCTTGCAGCCACTCATCAGGGCCCCGGATTCAGGGATGCGGGTGTCCGCAGTCCGCACCGGATGAGTGTGCGGCAACAGCAGCAGGCTGCGGAGTGCAGCCGTCCACGGCCGGTAAACTACCGGCTTCGGCCCTCTTCAACGTGGTAAACTACCCCGCCACTGCAAGCTTCCAAACACAATGGCGGCCTCCAAAATCGCATGTTGGCGTGCGGATCGTCCGGATGCGTCCCAGTATCTACACTCGAGGCTTGAGGCTCACCGCTCCAGCCCATGAGGTGACGGCGGCGGCTTGTGATCGTCCTTCGTGGCGCTCAGAGGGCGACGAGGAAGGCCGCGGCGCCTCTCACAACGTCCGTGAGGTCGTCCACGTGCTGCTGCACCTTGAGCGCGTCATCCCCAAACACGATGGCGTCCGAGAGGCCCGGGAAGGCCGTGCCGGCGTAGCCCTCGAAGAACCCTGGGCCGAAGATGAGGTGCTTGAACCACGGGCGGTGCGGCAGGCCGGCCTCCGACGTCAGCTGGCGCTCCAGCTGCACGAGCTTGTCGTTCCAGTACTTGGCCGCCGTCTCAGACGTCGAGTCGCTGACGGAGAAGTCGACCACGCGCGCCTGGAAGAGCTCGGCGTTGGCCGAGAACGCGCCGATGGCTGCGTGCATCTGCTGGTAGTCGACTGCGAGGCCCAGCGCGGTCGTCTGCGCCTCAAAGCCCGCGAGGTCCTCGCGCATGACGAGCCCGTACGTCGTGTAGTCGAACGGCAGCACCTGGTCGCTCGCGAGGCGCATGGTGAGCAGCCCCCACCACTTGGCCGTCGTCGTGTGCGTCGCGTAGTGCGGATCGCCAGCCTTTTCCATGTACATGAGGCTGTCCATCGAGCTGTGGTACGTCCCGTAGGACGACGCGCCAGGGAAGCCGAAGCCGAGGTTGGCCGAGATGATGCCCAGGTGCTGGTAGAAGGCCGTGAAGTCCGTGCCCGAGCCGAGGAACGCGATCATGTGGTCCGGGCCCAGCGTGCCGTCGCTCGAGATGCCGACCGCGCGCTCCGCCTCTAAGCGAGAAGCAGTCTGCGCCGCCCACTGGTCGTACAGCGAGTTGAACTCGAGGTGTTCGCTGCCGTAGAACGAGTTGGCCGGCACGAGCTTGGCCACGTCCTGCAGGAACTGCGCGATCGACGGCGTGCCGCCCGTCGCCACGCTCGGCCCGTACACGAGGTCCACGTTGACGTAGGCGACGGCTCGCTCGCGCAGCATCTCAGCCTGGTCCTCGGCGAACTCGGTGCTGCCCAGCAGTCCGTACTCCTCGCCGTCCCACGAACTGATGACGATCGTGCGGCGCGGCTTCCAGCCCGTCTCAAGCAGCTCGCCCAGGCCGCGCGCGATCTCCAGCATGACGGCCGAGGCGCTGGACGGATCCACCGCGCCACAGACCCAGGCGTCGCGGTGGTTGCCGATCATGACGAGCTGCTCGGGCTCCTCACTGCCCTCGATCGTGCCGATGACGTCCCAGATCGGCCCGACCTTGTTGTCCATTTCCAGGTCGAAGTTGAGCACCGTCTTGTCGTCGTTGCCGACAAAGTAGCCGCCGCTGGGGAAGCTCAGGCCGCCCTGCCAGTTCTCAGGAGCCTGGAGACCGCCTAGAGACGCCAGAATGTGCTGCGCTTGGCCGTAAGACAGCGGCATGGTCGGGATGTGAGGGATGGCTTCGCACTCGTCGATGCTCAGGTATGGAGCGCCGGGAAGCGACGCGAAGCCTGGAGTCAGCGGGTCGCCGCCGTACAGCGAGTTGTACTGCACGGAGCCTCGCTGGAAGGAATCAGCCGGGCGCCAGGGACCCTCGGGGTAGACTGACCCGACGCCGAAGCCGTCGTCCTTGGGGTCCGAGTAGACGAGCACGCCGGCCATGCCGCGCTGCTCGGCCGCCATGACCTTGAGTCCGCGGAAGTTGCCGCCGTAGCGCACGAGCGCGATCTTGCCCTCGAGCGAGACGTTGCGGTCTGCGAGCCACTGGAAGTCTTCCGGTCGACCAAAGTTGGCGTAAACTACCGAAGCAGTCACGTTGCCGGAGGCAGAGTAAGCCAGGAAGGGGGGCAGAGCCGACTCGTCGGAAGTACAGGCATCGCCTGGGACGCTGGCTTCAGTCAGGTTGAGCTCTTGGGCAGCGTTTGCAGGCTCGAGGATAGCCAGGCGGCGGTGAACTGGCAGAGACAGCAGCGGGTAGTACTCCTTGATCTCGGCCTGGATCCCGAAGGCCTCGAACTGCCGAGCCGTGTACAGCGCCGTCTCGTAGTCCTGGCGACTGCCCGCAGGGTGCGGAACGCTCGCGTACGCGCGGTGGAACTCGCGGATCTTGTCCGTGTCCACGGCGTCGACGAACGCCTGCTCAAAGCGCGACAGGCGGGCATCTCCTTCCTCCTCCTTGGTCTTCTTCGTCTCCATCTTGGTCTCCGCCTTGGTCTCCACACTCGGCGCCTCGGCCTCTGCTTGAACGGGCAGGCTCGGCGTGGCCTCGACCGCTGGCTGGCTCGTCGCGGGCGACGCAGTCTGCATCAGCATGTAGCTGGCGGCCAGGATAAGCAGCCCCGCGAGCCCCAGCGCGCGGAACACGGCGGCGTGTCGGCGCGGACCGCTGCGGTTGCGGAGACGCCCGCCGCGGGGCGACGACACGCGCACGGGGACGGACGCGTCGTCCTCGCCGAACGTTCCGTAGGCGTCGCGCGCTGTTCCCGCCGCCGCCGCCGCGCGGGGAGACGAGAGCGCCATCATGCTGGATGGCGCGGACCTTCTCCTTGTTCGCGTCCTTTCCCGTTACAGGTCAAATGTCGAAGTGACAGAAGAACACCATGTTTTGCAAGGCAAACCAGTCAAAAAGAGTCTTATGGACCCGATCTGGTTCGAGGATGAGTGTTGTTGGAACGTAGACGGTACAATCGTGAAAGACCCGGTGTGTTTTTGCAAGTGTAACCTTTCTCTTTGGCTAAAACCCATCGATTTTAAAGGCTGTCCACAAACATCCAGCTACAAAATGTTTTTTTATTATCCTCCAACCAGAACTCTCCGTTGGACTGAAAATCCACATGATTGGCTGAATCTCATTCGTACCCCAGCGTAACCGTACCCCCTCGCTGATCTCCACCACAGCTTACCACTTCATGGCGTCGGACGGCGAGGACCCGAACGCGCGGCTGGGCGTCCGCGCGGAGGCCGTGGGCTCCGACACGCCGCCCAACCTGTTCCTGTTCCCGCGCACGTTCCTGGACCGGCACCTGCTGTTCGACAAGACGGGCGTGCGGCCGTTCCTGCCGGCCTACCCGCCGCAGGTGCTGCAGTGGGTGCAGCCCAACCCGATCACCGAGTCCTGTGCCGGCAAGTTCCTGCTCTCAGCCGCCGTCGGTGCGTCTCCTACCTCCTCTCTCTCTTCTCTCTCCTCTCTCTATGAGTCTGCTTGCTACTCTTCCACCCTGCGGCTATAGACTGACGTCTCACGCTGGTGTCAACCGCTACAGGCTACGGCATGGGGAACCTCTTCGGCCTCGTGCTCGGCAGCTACGAGGGCATCACGCCGCCCGTGCCCATCCCGGGCCAGCGCGAGCTGCCCAAGGTCCCGTGGCGCGAGTCCATGTCGGCCTCCTGGCGCGTCACGGCCGGCAAGTGCCGCTACTGGGGCAACAACTTCCTCGTCATCTCCGGTACGTTCCCTCTCCATCCACTCCAGTCACTCCACTCCGTCCACACTAGACCAACACGGAGACTGACGACCTACGCTTGCTGCCACCTCTCGCCAGCCATGTTCTCGGGCTTGGAGTGCGCCGCGGAGAAGGCGCGCGGCCGCCACGACCTCGGCAACGAGCTCATCGCGGGCTGCGCGACCGGCGCGGCGCTCGCGGCCGGCCAGGGCTACCAGGCGCAGTGCCTCGGCTGCGCCGGCTTCGCGGCCTTCTCGTACGGGATCAACTACTTCACCGGCGGCCGCTTCTGAGCGAGCTTGACGGGCGAAATAAACTATTCGGCGCGTGTGTCAAGGGCATAAGTTCATGTTGACGGAGAGAGGAGCTCGCTACGAATCGCTGTCGCTCCCGCTACTACTCAGCGCTCGCTAGCCCATCAAGTCGCCATGGCGCCGCCGTCGACCAGCAGGTTGATGCCGTGGATATACCGCGTGTCGTCGGACGCGAGGAACACGACGGCATTGGCCACATCCGCTGCTTTGCCTGGCTCCTCGGCCGGGATGCGGCCGCTAGCACCCGGCGCGAGGCAGTCGTCGCGGCTGAGCGAGTCGTCGATGAAGCCTGGCGCCACGGCGTTGCAGACGATGCCGCTGGCCGCGTACTCGGCGGCGATCTGCCTCGTCAGCTGCACGACGGCCGACTTGCTGACGCCAAAGGTGAAGTGGCCCTGGCGCGCCGCCATGCCGTAGAGGGACGACACGTTGACGATGCGGCCGCGCACGGCGCCGTTGTCCTGCGCCAGCATCTGCTGCACGGCGCGCTTGCAGCTGAGGAACACGGCCTTGGCCGACACGCCCATGGCCTCGTCCCACGCCTTGTCGTCCAGGTTCACGAGCGACACGGCCGTGGAGCCGCTACCGGTAGGAACAGGCACGCAGTTGACCACGAAGTCGACGCGCTTGAACTGCTCGACGATCGAGGCGTACGTGGCGTCGACGAAGCTCCAGCTATGCAGCTCGCCGACGAACAGCTTGGCCTCGGTATCGCCGACCTTCTGGACCTGAGCGAGCACCGCGTCGGGCTCGGCAGCGCTCTTGTCGCCCACGATGGCCAGCTTGGCGCCTTCTTTGGCTAGACGGACCGCGATGAGCTGCCCGAGGCCCGCGTTGCCGCCCACGACGACGCCCACGCGGCCCTTGAGGCGCTCGCCGCTCTTGGCGCCAGTCTACAGCAGCAGGAGGCAGCACGTTAGGCGAGGTTAAACCGGTCCAGCCGGCTCGGAGAAGCACAGGGACGCACCACGGAGGCGACGGCCTGGTCGGCGCGCGCCGCGTTCTTCTCGTCGTTAAGCTTGAGCGCGCGCGCGATCTCGGCGGGCGTGAGCCCCTTCTTCTCGAGGAACTGCAGCCGCTCCGACAGCGGCGTGTCCTGCACCTTGGGGTGCTGCAGGAAGCGCACGCCCTGCTGCACGAGGTCATCCCGCACCGACGACATGGTGCTGAGGTGGCTTGGACTTACTGTAGAGAGGGAGGCGGGCGGCGGCTTCGGCGAGCGGCGGACGATGGCGGAGTGCCGGCGGGAGTCTCCTCGAGTGTCCGCGGACTCTTGATGTTGACGTGTGCGAGGCAATAAAGCATCCGATTGGTCGAAAGTGAGCGGTTTCAAGCGTTTCAGTTGGTGGAAAATGGAACTTCAATTGCTCTATTTTCAGCGAACCAGAAATGTTTTCAAGACCATTACAGCCGATTCGGTCGGTCTGATTGGTGGAAAACATCCGTCCTGTGCGCCTGCCATTTGCCATTCACCACGGCAACAAGCAACGAACAGGTCACACGGTCATTCCACTCGCTGCATCACTCACCACCGGTCACGATGCGCGTGATTGTGGGCGACGAGACGGGTCTCGTCAAGTCGGTGGAGCTCGAGCGCAACGAGCAGCGCGTCATCTCTAGCCGCCAGCAGGCGCGAGCGCGCGGCGTGCAGCGCGCTTGCTGGTACGAGGACGAGACGCAGGACGCGTCCAGCAATGAAAGCGTGGTGATCGCGCGCACTGACGGCGTCGTAGAGAGCTACTACGCGGCGCACGGCAAGGGCGCGGCGGCCAGCGAGCGGGCGGCCAGCTGGTCCATCGCCATGGGCTCCAGCGCCGGCAAGTGCGCGGGTCTCGGCATGTTGCAGCGCTTCGGGTCGGTCGTGCGGTGCTCGGACGCCGGCGACGTGGTCGTGCGCAACGCGCTGAGCTCGGGCAGCCCCGCGACGTTCAACGTGGGCGACAGCGTGGAGCGCATGCGCGTGGAGCCTTCGGAGCAGACGGCGGTGGCGGTCGGCGGCAAGGAGCGCGACCTGCACGTGTGGTCGCTCGAGACGCAGCAGCCGCTCTTCCGCGCCAAGAACGTGGCGCACGACAAGCTCGACATGCGCGTGCCCGTGTGGGTCAAGGACCTGCGCTTCTTGTCTCAGGGCAGCAGCAACGGCCAGCGCGTCGTCGTCGGCTCGGGCCACCGCCACGTGCGGCTGTACGACAGCAACACGAAGCGCCGGCCGGTGCTGCAGGTCGAGTTCGGCGACAGCCCGATCAACGCGCTGTGCGTCTCGCCCGACGAGACGCGCGTGTTCGTCGCCGACACGACGGGCAACCTCGACGTGCTGGACCTGCGGACGCTCAAGCACATGGGGCGTTGTACGGGGCCCGTGGGGGCCATTCGAGACATCGCATGCCACCCGACGCTGCCGTTCGTGGCGGCGGTGGGGCTCGACCGCATGGTCCACGTCTTCGACGTCAACACGCGCAAGTACGCGCACTCGGTGTACGCCAAGCAACGGCTCAACACCGTGCTCTTCTGCGCCGACGGCGTCAAGGACGTGCCGATTGCTGCTGAAGTGAGCGAGCCGGCCATGAAGAAGCGCAAGGGCGAGGAGGAGGAGCGAGAGTTCGACTTTAACGACGACGAGGAGGAGGAGGAGGAGATGTACGAGGGCCTGGAGATCAGCGACCAGGACGACGAGGACGAGGACGACGAGGACGACGACGAGGACGAGGACAGCGAGTGATAGGACGCCCTTGGAGCCCAGAGACGACTGCGTGCTTGCCTCTACAAAATAGACCTGTTGTTATTCTATCAGAGCGAGTGGCAGGCTCATGGAGGAGGACATGAGCACTTCAGAGGCTAATGCAGTGTATTCACTCGGTCGCGATGGGTGCTGAGGCACCCAGCGGAGGTCAGGGAGTGACGACGGGTCGTCTAGGAGGAGATGCGGCTGTGCAGCGGCTTGCCGCGGTGGTTGAACACGTGGAAGTCGGGGCTCGAGATGACGGACGCCAGCGATCTAGGGATGGCAGGGGTGAGCTCTCTGTCCCCATACAACCCGCCTGATAGACAGCAGCACGCTCATACCTGGAGTAGAGCGCCTCGCTCGATCGGATGGGCAGGAACTCGCCCGACGTGAGCAGCACGCCGACGAGCGACACGAGGAACGAGAGCACGAGCTCCACGATGACCTGCGGACCGGCCAGAGGGCGTCAGTTACCGCTACGTAAGCTGGTAAAGACCGGTGTTGAAGGGGAGAGCGGGTTGCGTACGGCGAGCGGCGGCATCTGCGCGTCCGAGACCTCGGCGAGCTTCACATACGACTCATCTGGAGACAATTGACAGAGGAAATGAGGTCAGAAATCGGGTTGTACTGCGCGTACGAGTGCGAGCAGGGCGAAAAATGATGCGCGGGGAGCAGGGGGGACGCACACTTGACCGAGTAGTAGCCCGCGTGCAGCAGCAGCACCGTGCCGACCGCGATAAGCAGCTTGCCGACCAGCGCCATCCTTCTTGACGTCGCTCGTTGGGAAATTGCCCCCTTTGTCCAGCAGCTCCAAACGGGTGGGTCGGGTCGTCTTCTTAGTCACCGCAAACCCACCGACGACCCATATTGGTTACTAAATTCAAGTTTAAAGTTGACGGGTGGGTATATTGACGAACCCGACCCGTTTCGAAAACAGAGACCCGAACAGCTTCACTTTGAACACAAAGAGCTCCGGATGAACATGATGTTCTGGGGTCGAAGCAGCTCGGTGGCGAGCTCCAAGCCGCCCCCGCCGCCCCCCTCCACGTCCACAAGCTATCGACCAGACGCTAATGGACCTCCGCTATCTGCTGGCGGGTCGCGGGCTTCCCCGCCTTCGTACGTTCTCTCAGAGCGGCGGCGCGGCGAGCTGCTTCTTGCCGCGCGAGCCAATCGCGTGTCGTGGATCGACGGGCTGGACGAGGCGCGCGTCAAGCGGGAAATGGGCGCCGCGCCTCTAGACCTGGCCGCTAGTCTCCCGAGAGGCTCGCAGCTGACTTTGCAGTGTCAGGAGGCGCTGGAAGCCATCGGAGGTGACATGAAGCGGCTTCTAAGTGACTTGGAGCGGCTCAAGGGCAAGATCATCCCGGACAGCGGGCTTCCAGGCGCCCAGGACGCTCCAGTAGCTACCGAAGCGGCTAGACGGGAAGGAGAGGCGCCGTACAGGACGCTGTTCCATGACCTGGAGGCTCAAAGAGAGACGCTAGAGCGCTGGCAACGCACTCACTCGGCGGATCTCCCACGGCCAAGTGCTCGCGACTCGGAGCTGCTCTTCCTCTCGGCGTTCCAAGAGCTCGTGGCGCTGCTCAAGCACCCGGAAGCCGCCGAGTTCGTCTACCAGATCCAGACGTTCGTCAAGCGGTTCGCCAAATGGGATTTGGCTCAGATGCTGCGCATGAGATCGCCTCGGGACCGGCCTGGCGGTCACATCCACGCCTTCATTGACAAGTTGGCTCAGCAACTTGGGCACAGTAACCGCCTCACCGCTCTAGTAGCTCGAGAGATGCGCTTCTTGAGCTCCAGGGATGACCAGGGCGGGGATCTACTGCGCGAAGTGCTCGAGGCGTTCCTGATGGAGAAGGTATACGCCCGAGCGCTGACTCCAACGCCCGAGTCTGCTCGGCAAGACGACGCGCTGCACTCGCGGCTCGAGTCCCTCGGCTTCGTCTCCTTCCGCCACTTGGACCTGCCGACTCCGAGGTCCAAGGAGGCCGAGCGAGCCTGGGAACAGCTCGTGGATCAGCTGAGGGGCCTTGTGAGCTTCGTGAGTCCCAGGAGGAAGATGGACTGTGTTCTCCGCGTGTGTCAGGACCTGACGACGCTGCTGGCAAGTCAACACCCGACTGGGCGTCTTCCATCCGCCGACGAGTTCCTGCCAGGCCTCATCTTCCTGCTGCTGCGAGCCAACCCGCGAGAGCTCAAGCGCAACGTCAACTTCATTCTGGAGTACCGGAACCCGGGCAAGCTGGTCTCGGAGCCGGGGTACTTCTTCACGCACCTCGTGTCGAGCGTGACGTTCCTGGAGGAAGTCAACGGCTCGCTGCTGACGATTTCGCCAGCGGAATTCGAGGACGGACTGCGCAGGAGCAAGCGCGCGATGCTCCAGGAGATGCAGACGCGAACTGACAAGGATAACGGACAGTCAGCTGAGGCTAGTGGCGGGACTAGTGGCGGGACTAGTGGCGGGACTAGTGGCGGGCAGTCGAGGGAGACGCTGCAGTTGAAGCTCGACCGTGGAGACGCTGAGCTCGAGAATGGCGAGGTGGTGAGCATGCCCAGCATACTGGAGGTTCGAGCCAAGCGAGTCGAGCTGTGGGGGCAGCTAGAGAGAGGAGAGAGAGGTTGAATAGGAGGGATTGAACCGACAACTAGGGTCAAGGAAGCTCTTGATGGTGACGAGGCCGACGTTGGCGGTTGTTGACTCAATGAATGAGCGAGAGCGAGGACGGTGGGATGAACGTAGTCGCCTTGATGCGCCTGCCCACTCATCAGGCGCCGCATCTTTCTCACTCTGTTGGCAGCTGCAGCTTGCAGCTCCAAGCACGTCCTTCTCCACTTCGAGCAGTCCTCACTCTTCAACCGGCCGCATTGGCCTCAAGCGGTCAGTCTCTCAGCTACTTATAGCAGTCGGCGGTACACCAGGGGCGACGGCATGGACAGCGAGCGCTACGGCACCTTCACCGGTCGCCTTGGCGACCCACAACAGCCTGTCAGCTCGAGCGGAGAAGCCCGCGGTCTAATCAGCAGCCGGTCGAGCTCCAACACGTCCAAACTCGCGCGTTTTGCTCTGCCACTGGCGGCCGTCGCCACGATTGCGGTGGTCTCATGGACTGGAGCCGGCTTTGAGCCTCCCGCTGCGTCTCTGGAGACCGAGGCGTGGTCTGTTGCTGGCTCCTCAGAGCCGACGAGGCAAGTGGAGCGTCAGTTCCTCTCAGGCGTCGACCGCGGCCGGCTCCGGGACTTCCAACACAAGTACTCGAGGTGTGTTGGCCACTACCAGACTCTCCTCGAGTGGTCTATGGGTTAATACTAACCTTTGTATGCCCCCCTGTACAGCTCTCCACATGTAGCTGGCAGTCAGCAAGACTACGAGACGGCCGTGTACACCGCTCAGCAGTTCGAGGCCTTCGGACTTCAAGCCGAGATCAAGGAGTACTTGACTCTGCTATCCACGCCCGTCCGCCACCGTCTCGCTATCGTCCAGCCTTCCACCGCCGCAAGAGAGATCAACATGACGGAAGCCTTGGTGGCTAACGACGCCTGTACGTCCGACGAGGCCGCTCTGCCGCCCTTCCTGGCCTACTCGGCCACTGGCAACGTGACTTCCTCGGTCGTTTACGCCAACTTTGGCCGGCCGGAGGACTTCCAGTGGCTTCTAGACCACAACGTAACACTCCAGGGCAAGATCGCGCTCGTCCGGTACGGCGGCAACTACCGCGGGCTCAAGGTCATGGTGGCGGAGCAGCACGGCATGGCTGGAGCCCTCGTGTACTCGGACCCGATGGAGGACGGCTTTGTGAGGGGGCCAGTGTACCCCGAGGGTCCGTGGCGGCCTGCAGACTCGTTCCAGAGAGGAGCAGTCATCTTCCTGTCGCTCGCGACTGGCGACCCTCTAACTCCAGGCTTCGCCTCGGTCCCTGGCGCGCCGTACCTCAAGTACGAAGACGCCACGACGATCCCGCACATCCCGGCTTTGCCGCTGTCTTACGGCCAGGCGCAGCACATCCTGGCGTCTCTAGGCGGTCTCCAAGCTCCGGACAACTGGCAGGGAGGCCTGAGCTTCTCTGGGGGTTACCACATTGGCAATGACGGGGTTACGGTCGTCAACTTGGACGTCGAGATGGACAACAAGGTGAGCGCGATCTGGGACGTCATCGGCAAGATTCCTGGACAAGAGGAGCCCGGTCGGCAGGTGATACTGGGTAACCACCGAGACGCCTGGGTCTGTGGTGCGGTAGACCCGAGCAGCGGGTCGGCAGCTCTTCTGGAGATCGCTCACGGGCTCGGAGAGCTGCTGCAGACCGGCTGGAAGCCTCGACGGACCTTGGTGCTCGCGTCTTGGGACGGAGAAGAGCCTGGGTTACTGGGCAGTACCGAGTACGCGGAGGACAACGCGGAGGAGCTGAAGGCCCAGGCAGTCGCTTATCTCAACGTGGACGCGATGCTCGGGCCGCTAGTGACGACGGGAGGCACTCCGTCGATCGCCGAGTTCCTCATCCAGACGTCCAAGGCGGTGCCAGCCAACGAGTTCTACGGCAACGAGACGGAGACATCGCTGTACGAGCAGTGGCTCAAGCAGGCGGAGGCGTTCAACTCGACCGCGGGGACGCTCGACCCGGACCACTTGATCACTCTCTTGGGCTCCGGCACGGACTACACGCCGTTCTACCAGCACCTGGGCATCATCTCGGCCAACATTGGCTTCTCGCTGACTTATGCGCCGTACGGGACGTACCACAGCAGTATGGACAGCCTAACGTACTCGGAGACGTTCGCGGACCCGCTGTATGTGACGCACAAGACGACGGCGCAGTGGTGGGGACTGCTGGGCCTCCGACTGGCAGACGCAGACGTCCTGCCCTTCGACTTCTCGACCTACGCCTTGGTCATGCGCGAAGACCTGTCGACGCTCGAGTCTCAACTGTCCACGGCCGTCAACTTGACTGGGCTCCAGTATGCCATCTCGCGCTTCGAGGACCAAGCTGCGCGCTTCCAGACCAAGTTAGCGACCGCTGTACACTCGGGCTTGAGTATCGAGACGGATGTGTTGGAGGTGAGGCAGTGGAACGACAAGATGGTGCAGCTCGAGCGTCGACTGCTGCTGGACGAAGGTCTCCCGCACCGCAAGTGGTTCAAGCACGTCATCTTCGGCCCGGGGTTCTACGAGGGGTACGCGGGAGCCGCGTTCCCTGGGATTTCGGACGCGATTGCCTTCAAAGACGACGCCGAGACGACTCAGCAGCATGTCGACCAAGTCGCGCGCGTCATCACGGACGCTGCCGCCTTCCTGGCCGCCTAGTGATGGACTGGAGCAGTCGACAAGCTAGCAGAGCATCATGGTTGGTGCAGGTTTGCGTCTCTATTGGCTGGTACATTGCGAGGAAGAAGGAGAGAGAGAGAGAGAGAGAGAGAGAGAGAGGAAGGGATCGCCAAGGTGGTGATGTTCAAGAGCACAGGGGGTGCATGACGGCACAGACCACGGCTGGAAAACCAGGACAAGATGCCGTTCAGTTGGACAGCAGGTCGAGGTCCCCGCCCAGCGACTCCATGGCGTCCAGGTAGAAGCTGTCGAGCTCCTGGTCAATGTCCGAGAGCTTGTACTCGTCCATGAGCGTCTCGAACTCTGGCGCCGCTCCGGTCTTGCTGTCGAAGCTAAAGTCTCCCGCGTACCATCCTCTCGGCGTCCGGCGGATGTCTTGGGGCGACAAAAGCCCGTGGAACCCCATGGACGAGGGTGACAGCTTGCCGAAGCACTCGTTGACTGCTGCGCCTGCTGCTTCCGCCACCGACTGGCCTGGCGACTCGTACGACGTCGAGAGCGACGCGAGAGCCGACCCGAAGCTGCGGCTGCGGTGGCGGAGCGGACTGCTGGCCGCTGCCTTGGGCGTCGCCATTAGCTGGAAGAGCTCCTCTCCGTGGCTGCCGGTCGATCCGTCGAGGTTCGTCTGCTCCAGGAAGTGGCTCAGTCCCTCCTGCTCGATGCTCGTCGTCCGGATCAGTCGCGGCTGGTCCATGAGTACGACGGATGAGCTGTCATCGCTTGTCTTGGGCTTCCTCTTGCTCTTGGCCGCGTTCTTGGCTTGACTAGAGGCTCTGACAGGTGTGAATGGCTGGCAGGAAGCCGTGACGAAGGGCATCTCGGCCGATTTGGGTGTCGGCAAGTCCAGGAACGTGTCGGCGAACGCGGACCCGGTGGCACCGCCGCCAAAGTCGAACTCTGGGCCCCACATGTGTCGGATCTCGGCGCTCAGGTTGGACGGCGTGCCGACGCTAGAGTACCCTGCGCTCATGGGTCTTTCCGCGGTCGCCATGGCCATACTGGACGCGGTAGGAGCGGACGAAGACAGCAGCGAGTAGTCGTCGTCGAAGAAGGCGTCGCCAGTGTTGAGCTTGCGGCGAGGCGTCCTCGGCTTGGGCTGGTTCACCTCGAGCATCAGGTTGGTCGTGCGCTTCTTGAGCAGCGGTTTGGCGCTCTTCTTGGCCGCTCCGGCCTTGGATCTCGACCGCGGTGCCTTGGTCGGCACTTCAGCCGCTTGTGGCTCTTGTAGCGGAGCGTCTGAGGAAGGGAAGACGTACTGCGACTCGACCTCGAAGAAGCCCATGTCGTTGAACAGCATGGCCGGGTGCTGGATCCCCATACCCATGGCGTCCGCTGTGTCGGCGAGCTGCGAGCTCATGATGAGCTGCGAGTCGACCGTCGCGAACTGGCTGTGCTTGTGCTGGTTGCGGTGGTGCGCGTTGATGTTCTTCTCCAGTGTGGCGTTGTGTCGGCGGCTAGCGGCGATGTTGCCGCCCTTGCCGGAGATCCCGACGCCTACAGAGGAGACCCGGACGTTGCCTTGAGGTCGTACATTGGCCGACTGTATGGGTGAGGACCCAGACACTCCGTTGGCGTTCGCCATGCGCTTCTTCTTGAGGTTGGCCACCCACTGGTCGCGCATCCAGTTGCTGCCAGGCTTGGACCCGTCGCCGTTAGGCATGGAGCTCTGATCATGGTCGCAGGGACAAGGTGAGCTATGGGATGCGGTTAATGACGGACAGACAGGAGCGGTGGCTTACTCGGTGTGCTACCGTGATGGGGGAGAGCAGCACGGAGTTGCTGGCACTGCGCGCGTTGGCCGGACACTTCTTGGGCGTCGAGGCATTGGCGACCATAGCTCCTGTGACCTGCACTGTGTCCCTGGGAAGCTGTGCTGGCAGTTTGATAAGCCTGAGGAGCGCGATGGGAGGGTAGGAGACGTGGTGGAGTGCGAGGATGGAGCTGAGACCTGCAAAGCAGAAGTGTGTCTGCTGCAGAAGGCAGTAGTCGTCGCGCCTCACCAGCCCGCACAGCCTCCCGCTACTGGCCGGCCCTGGTGTGTATTTAGGGCGGGCACTCACTCAGTTTCATGGTTTCGCGCCGTTGAGGGGGAAACTCCTGGCTGGCAACACCGGCAACGGACCGCCAGCTTGATTGGCACGAGTCTCTGGACTATCGAGTTCGCTTCTGCGAAGCTTCGAGCCGTTACGAGAGCGAGAGCTCTGTCTATCTTTGCCCCGCGGCGGAGTTGCCACCACACCGTCGCACTGGTATGCACGCTCCGGTTGTGGAACCACATCATCACCGAGGGCGGTAACGCGCTCCTGTCCATTCGCACTCCGCGGTTACTCGCCCCCGATGGCGCTTCTTTACAGACCTTGGCGCCTGCGCTAGCATGTCAATCGCGTCTACGACGCGCCGGATCAGATATGGAGATATGGATACACGAAGCGCTCATGTGCCGCGGTCTTCGTGACCACAGGACGTGAAGGCGCGGACCTACGCTTGGAGCTAGCAGCGTTCGGTGGCCGCGCTTTCTAGCGGACAGGGGCGGTTGTCTAGCCAACGGACCGCAGTCCGTGGCGCTGAAAACCCCAGCAAGACGGCCTGACCTCCAACCGAAAGCCAGGCGGGCGACGCTAACCAAGGAGCAGCGGTGTGAAGGGAGGCGGAGAGTGAAAGTAGCCATTCGTTTGCCAAGTTGAAGTTGCACTGAGCGGTTACACTGGATAACCCGATCCTCTAATCCACTTTGGTTGTTCATTATTTATAACATTGTGTTTGAGAAAAACCTTTGCATTTTGTATAATACTACAATTGAAGAGTAAACATATTTCAAATTCAAGTCTATCATTATAAATCGAGGCAAGCATATTTTAAAGAACACGTTTATCATTTTTATGTAAAATTGGAGGTTCTGGTCAGGCTCTGCTCGTCGCGAGCTCACTCATCATCGCGGAAATCCCGCGGGCGGTGAATGCTCGCGCGCAGCACTTCGTCTCTGCTCCCTCGACGGCTCTGGGCGTTCTTCTCCAGCTCCATGATGGCCGGGGCGACGTCCTCTACCAGCACGGGTCCGGCGGCCGGCGGTTTGTCGGCGGAGCAGCTGGCGTCGTTCCGCAAGAACGGCTTCCTGGTCGTGCGCAACGCTTTGGCGCCGGAGGTTTGCGACCGGCTGCGCGCACGCGCGGCGCACTACGTGGCGCAGTGCGACGTGGACGCGCACCGCTCCATCTTCACGACGAACGAGCAGACGCGGCGCATGAACGACGAGTACTTCCTCAGCTCGGGCGACCAGATCCGCTACTTCTTCGAGGAGCACGCGTTCGAGGCGGACCAGAAGACGCTGCGCGTGCCGCTGGACGTGGCCATCAACAAGATCGGGCACAACCTGCACAACCTGGACCCGGAGTTCGAAGCTGTAAGCTACGCGCCAGAAGTGAAGGCCATGGCCAAGTCGCTCGGGTTCGTAAGGCCCATGGCCGTGCAGTCCATGTACATCTTCAAGCAGCCGAGCATCGGCGGAGAGGTCAAGGCGCACCAGGACGGGTCCTTCCTGTACACGGAGCCGCAGTCCGTCGTCGGGTTCTGGTGGGCGCTCGAGGATTGTACGCTTGAGAACGGCTGTCTTCACGGTGTTCCCGGTTCTCAAGTCGAGCCTGTTCGCCAGCGTCTACGCCGGACCACTAAGGAGGAGCAGGCCGCGAATGGCGGCCAGCTGCTCGAGATGGTGCCCGACAAGGTGCCGCCCTTTGACGTGAGCGGCAGCGTGCCGCTGGACACCAAGAAGGGCGACCTGGTGCTGCTGCACAGCGCGTTCGTGCACTTTAGCAACGCCAACGCGTCGCCCCACTCGCGCCACGCGTACTCGATCCACGTGGTCGAGAGCCACGACGTCGCCTACCCGGCCGACAACTGGCTGCAGACCACCGACAACGTCCCCTTCAAGCCCATGTACGAGTGAGTGACTTGGCTTCCTAGGAAGGCTGCAAGGCGATGCGATCGATGTCCATGCCTATCAATGTCAGCCCACTTCAACTCATCAATTCTTTGAATCGTGTCTCAATTACTTCGCAACTCAAAATCGAATCGACACTATCCTCCAGGAAAGTCCACGTTGCACTTCACTTTCCACGCGATAGACAGGCAGCACGCAGCATGGGGAACGAGGCGAGTCGGCCGTCCATGGAG
>JAADXY010000140.1:0-42770 GCA_023338065.1 Phytopythium montanum
AAAAAGGGTGGCTGGGGGTCACTCTTTTCCAATCCCCACTTTGCCTAAAAATAGCTCCCACCTTTGTCAAACGAGTTCCACCTGTGACTGTTTTTTTCAGAAAGCCACCCCTTTTGTCAAAAGTCCTTCCACAGCTGAACCAAAAAAGAAAGAAATCAAGTTGGACCGACTAGAAAAAGAATTGTGACCCTGGGTGAATGAAAAGCGTGAGTGAAGGTTGAGTGCGTGTGACACGCGAGGTGTTGTCGCCCATTTTGAAGACGATTGGGCACGCCCAAACATGTTCAAGGTGGACGGGGGGGGGGTCAACACTCCGTGCATCATGATGCAGCAAACGAGTGGCACGCGACTCCAGGCGGCGGGGCGGCGCTTCCTGTCGGCCAAGGCGGGCGCCGGTGGCATTGCAGGTTTGCAGCATCGTCCGCGGATGGTCTCTGCGAGTCGATCTGCCTCTTTTTAGCCCTTGAACGCGTGAATCTGTCGTCTAAATGGGCTCATTCCACTGACGGCAGGCCGGCCACTCGTTCGCTTGCTCTGCAGGGCCCACGATCACGGGCGTGCTGCGCTTCTACAAGGACGTGGGTGTCCACGAGGTGGAGGAGAAGGTCGATGGCGCGGTCCGCAAGGCGTACAGCGTGACGCTGGACGGCAAGGCGGCCAAGACGCCGAGCCGCTCGCTGGCCTTCGCGGTCGCGCACGAGTGGGACGCGCAGGAACACAACATCCGGCCGACGACCATGCCCATGATGCCGCTGGCGGGCACGGCGCTGGACCTGGGCGAGACGGGCGGCATGCAGGAGGTGGTGGACGAGATGCTGTAGTGCTACTTCCACACGGACACGGTGTGCTACCAGGTGACGGCGGACCAGCAGGACAAGCTGGCGGCGCTCCAGCACAAGAAGTGGAGCCCGCTGCGCAAGTGGTTCGCCGACACGTTCGGCGGCGACGTGGACGTCAGCCACGGCACGATCGACCGGCTCACGCATGACGAGCAAGCCATCCGCAACGTGCGCGACCACCTCACCTCGGTGCGTGCCGTCTACTGGTCTACCTCGGCCTCGTGCTATTACGGCGTGCTATTACGGCGAAGAAGCCCTACTGCATGACCTCGACGCTCGAGCCCTTGCAGTTAGGGCACTGCTTCTTCTTGGTGCCCGGCCGCCGAACTGCTCGCCAAACATGAACGCAAAGTCCCCGAAGATGTCCTGGAAGCCCTGCTGGCCGCCCTGGCCGAATCCGCCGTTCGGGTCCACGCCCGCGTGCCCGTACGCGTCGTACGCGCGCCGTTTGTCGTCGTCGCCCAGCACCTCCCACGCCTCGATGGCCTCGGCGAACTTGCTGGCCGCCTCCGGGCCCGCCTTGTTCGTGTCCGGGTGGTACTTCTTGTCCATCTGGTAGTACTTCTTCTTGATCTCGCCCTTATCCGCGTTGCGCGCCATGCCCAGGATGTCGTAGAAGTCGCGCTTGCTCGCCACGGGCGGTCGAGTGCTGTGAATGAAGCGCGTCTGTCCCGACGTCCAGGACGCCGCCGCGCCAAGGAGCACGTGCGTGGACGACGGAGTCAGTGACAGCATCGGGTGATAGAGGAGGCCGACAGCGAGGCGCGGCGCAGCGCCCGCGGCGCATCACCGGGCTCCTCGTGCTTGACGCTTTGCGCAGGTCGAGGCTTCAACTTGTGGCCATCAATGCACAACGCATTGTGACACGTCACAAAAGGAGGTGAAACGCAGGGCCTGTCTTGAGACGACAACCCGCGCTGATGGCCCGGAAGAAAGGCAAGAAGAAGCACGCGGCGGCAGCGCGCGCAGGTGCGTGAACGTGCGTCCTTGCCTCCTCTGTGGGCCGCGGAGGGGGTCAGCGCCATCAAGCGCAAGCGATTGCACTCGCTCTGCTGCGTCGATCCCCGCTGCCATCGCCCCCGTACGCTCCATATTTTGCCGCGGAATCCGACAGTCTCACATGTCCTTTCTCCTCCTGCTTCAAAAGCTCCAGGCCCAGCGGGCAACCATGCCGCGCATGTCGCGCCCCTGGACGCTGCAACGCTCGCGGAGGCGCGCGAGCTGCAGGCGCAGGAGCTGGAGGTGCTGCAGGCCATCTTCGACCACGACCTGATCCTGCAGTCGGCCACGCCGCTGTACTCGCACATCTTCTCGATCCGGTTACGCTGCAAGGCGCCAGACGGCGGCAAGAAGAAGACGGCAGCCGAGGCGCTGCTGCACTTCGACTGGGCGCGCGGATACCCGTTGCGACAGGCCGCCAACATCGCGGTCGAGGCGCTGAGCGGGTTGTCGGACGCCGACGCGCAGAAGCTGACGTTCGAGATGGAGAAGCTCGCGCGGGAAAAAGTGGGCGACGCCATGGTCTACGACCTGGTCGTGTGCGCGACGGACTTCATCCAGGAGCACCTGAAGGACCAGTCGTCCTTCTTCGAGCAGATGCTGCAGCACCAGCAGGACCGCGAGACGCAGGAGAAGCAGGTGGAGGACGCGCTGCTGCAGCGCGAGGAAGAGCTCGCGCGCGCCAAGAACGACGAGATCCTCGCGCTCATCGACGCCGAGCGCGAGAGGAAGCGCGAGCGGATCAAGAAGCGCAACGTGCGGCGGAGACGCCACCGCTCCAGTATCGACGGGGAGGAGGACTACGGCAGCGACGAGGGCAGTTACAGTCGTGGAGAAGGCAGGTCCGAAAGCCTGTCGAGTCTCTGTGAACAGCCGTCGCTGGAGGACGAGGACTCGGATGGCGATTCGTCTGCGCTGTCGGACTCGTCGGGCAGTGAACCTTTGACGCCCGAGCACCTGCACTCGCGGTACTACTGCGACTTCAAGGAGATCGGGTTGCTCGGCCGTGGAGGTGGCGGAGAGGTCGTCAAGGTGCGGAACCGCCTGGACCGGCAGCTGTACGCGGTCAAGAAGATCAAGCTGGACCCGGACGACCCGACCATGAAGAAGAAGATCCTGCGCGAGGTCAAGACGATCTCGCGCATGCAGCACCGCCACATCGTGCGCTACTTCCAGGCGTGGATAGAAGGCGACAGCGGTTTATCGAGCGACGACGAGGACGACGAGGAGGAGGACGACGGGCTCAGCGAAGACAGCGACTCGGACAATAAGCCGCACAGTGACGGCCACATCGGACTCGAAGCGTACGAGTCTACGAGTCTGTCGTCCGACACGAACGACGTGGAGAACTCGCAGCCGTCGGTGGATGACGACGACGACGACTGGCTGGGCACCATGAGCAACAGCATCGGACTGTGGTCGACGTCAAAGCACGAGACGAGAAGCCATCGCAGCAACAGCCAGTCGCTGAGTCTGTCCTCGCGCTTCCGCTCCGAGTCATCGTACCCTGACGACGGATTCGACTGGGAGGGCCTACAAGAAGCTGATGATGACGATGGCGACGATGGTGACGACGCCTTCATTGGGAGCGGTGGAGACCATGCCAGCGGGCTGTTCCGTCAGAAGTTGTCGCCTCACCAGATCCGAGCGAAGCGGCTGAGTGAGAAGTTGTACATCCAAATGGAGTACTGCGGGGGCAGTTCGCTGCGAGACATCATCGACAAGTCAGCGCTGTGGAAGAACCCGGACAAGATCTGGACCCTGCTGCGCCAGATCCTGGAAGCCATCGTATACATCCATCGCCAGGGGATCATCCATCGAGACCTGAAGCCTCCGAATGTGTTTCTGGATGCGGAAGGCGACGTCAAACTGGGCGACTTTGGTCTCGCTGTGCGTCCGCCAAAGAGCGTGCAAGAAGAGCCTGACGACGATGAAGACGGCGCTGCTCGAGACGTGGCGAGCATGGTTGGAAGCACTGGCAACTTCCTGTCCAACTCGACGGGGTCGTCTGTGGCAGAACTCTACGGCAGACTTAAGATGGAGAACTTGGAGAGCACGCGAACCGGCATCGCAGTTCAAAAGCAGCAGGAGATCACGACGATGACGACCATGTCGGACGCGAACATCACTGCTGGCGTCGGCACCGCGTTCTACCGCGCGCCAGAGCAGGAGAGAGAAGGCCAGCGGTACAACCAGAAAGCGGACATGTTCTCGCTGGGCATCATGTTCTTCGAGATGTGGTCGCCGCCGTTCACGACGCTGATGGAGCGCGCTCAAGCGCTGACGGGTCTCCGCGAGCAGGGCATCCTCCCTGTCGAGTTCGCCGCTCCGGACAATGTCAAGGAGATCATCTTGTGGCTCTGCAAGCCAAGTCCAGCGTCGCGACCGAACGCCGTCGAGCTGCTTGCGAGCTCGTTGCTGCCGCCAAAGATGGAGGTGGAGGGAACCTACTTGCGTGAAGCGCTGGAGACGCTGGCGAACCCCGAGGGCAAGTTCTTCGGGCAGCTCATCGACGCGCTCGTCACACAAGAACCTGTCAGCCACGTGGACTACACGTACGACCACTTGGAGTCGATCAAGGTGCGCTCCTACACGTCCGAACTGCGCTCCAGAACCTACGTCAAGACGGTTCTGCAGGTATGTGCGCCATGAGTCGCTGTATGCCGCCGACGCTAGTCTTGGACTGACCGCTTGGGTTTCGTATGCTGCAGAAAATCTTCGAGCGGCACGGCGCGATCGAGCACACGACGCCGCTGCTCATGCCCCGCGCATCCGAGCAGAACTTCACGGGCGTCGCGCTGAGCACCCCGCAGAGCTCCTGCCTGCTCCTGGACAGCACCGGCGTGTCGGTCACGCTGCCGTTCGATCTGACCGAGCGGCTTGCTCGCTTTGTGGCTCGACACAACATCTCGCGGCTCAAGTGCTACCAGTTCGACCGCGTGTACCGGAAGAACATCGTGGGCGGCCACCCTCGCGAGCTCATCGAGTCGGACTTCGACATCATCTGGGACGACCGTGGATCCTTCCGGTTCATTGAGCTCGAAGGACTCGAGGTCGTGGCGGAGGTGATGCAGGCGCTGTCGTCGTCGCTTGGCTCGTACTTCCTTCGACTCAACGACGCGCGCGTGACAAGAGGGATTCTCGAGCTGTGCCACGTGCCGAGCTCGGCCCGCCGCGAGCTGCTCAAGCTGCTGTCGAACGAGGTGTCGATGCGTGTGCACACCGGCCCGGCGTCGACGATGGCGCCGAACCTGAAGGCTGGGCGGTGGAAGTACGTGGCCAAGCGCATGAAGGCGTACGGCGCACCCGCCGACTCGGTCGAAGCGATCCGACCGTTCTTCTTGCTGCCGGAAGACTGCCTCACGTCGCTCGACCTGATCGAGCAAGAAGCCCAGCGCTTGTTCGCGCGCAATCGCTCGCATTCGACCACCAACAACCCGGAAGACGGGTCGCTGCCGTCCGACGCGTTGGCTTCCGCTTTGATGGACAGGAAACAGCAGCAGAAGCGCGACGCGCAGCTTCGACGGACGCTCAAGGACGTGACGGAGGGGGTTGCGTCCCTGCGAGTGCTGCTCCAGTCCATCGAGTTCCTTCGGTTGGCTGGACCAGCGTGTTTCCGTGTCGACCTGGGGTTGAGCCCTCGCCCAGAGAGATACACGTCGGGCTTTGTGTTTCAGGCCATCTTGCTGGCTAGCAATGCACCGACCGCCTCGTCATCGTCCGTGGCGTCTCAAGTGATCGCTGAAGGCGGGCGATACGACTCGCTCATCACGCGATTCAAGCTCCCCGCGGCCTACATGAAGACCTCAACAGTGGCGGCGATGGGTGTCAGGTTCTCAATCGACAAGATCGTGTCGTGCGTCATGGGAGCCGTCAGCTCTGCACTACTGGACGCCAAGGTATCGCCATCATCTCTGGCTGCGGACGTCTTGTCAGGCGGCCGCAAGTTGCTCGTGTGCTCGGCCGGCAAGGCTAGCGACACGACGCTGTTGCGGATGAAGATGGCGCTCAGTCTGTGGCGTCAGGGCATTGGCGCCGACTACCTCCACCCGGAGCCGCTCCACCTCGAGGACCTGGAGGACTACTGCGCGCAGGCGAGCATCCACTGGATGGTCGTCGTCCAGAAGCACCACGTGAAGGAGAAGAACCAGGTCAAGATCCGCGCCGTCAAGAACCCGTCCGAGGCCGACATGGTCGTGAGCGTGTCGTCGCTTGCCGAGGTCGTCGGGGAGCTCGTGGCCGGCGGTGGAGCCGGTCGAGGCGGAGGAAGCGGCGGCGGGAGCGGCGGTGGGGCCGATTATTATTATTCCATGATGGGAGGACGAGGCATGGGCAGCGGGGGCGGCAACTTCTTCGACGCTACGAACGTCCACGGCGGTAGCGGGATGGGAGGCGGCGGGACTGGCGGCGGCGGCGGCGGAGGCAGCGAAGTCGTCGGGATGCAGCCCATTTTCGACGTCAAAGTGGTCGACGGACGACACCAGACTCGCGAAGGCGGTGGCCGCAACAAGAACAACCAGAACGACTCACACAAGATCACGCGGCGCGTGTCCAAGTGGATCATGACGAGCTTTGCGTCGCGCGGAGAGGAAGCCATGAAGGTGCTGTCGGTGGACCTGCCGTTCGCATTAGTTCGTGAGCTGTCGTCCGCCGTCATGGCCGAAGGACTGAGCGGACTGGACACGGTGGCCGCCAACAACCCGCGGTACCGCAAGCAGCTTCGGTACACGGTCGAGGAGCTGGCGACGCTCGAGCCCACGAGCGGTCGCGAGCGGTACGTGCTGCTCCACAGCCTGGTGGACGACCGGTACGACATGATGTCGCTCGCGCCGGCGACCAAGCGCAAGTCAGCCGGCGGGGCCACTGCAAGAAGGAACCTCTGAGCTACGAACATGGAAGACGGTGACGGTGTTTGGTCGTCCACGTCGTCGTCTATATTCCTGGACGGCCCAGTGGCGTCGTCCACGACAAAAAGCGCTCGTTGGAGCGACTGGAAGACTACGTTGGGGGTCCTCCATCGCCTCATGAAGCTGACAAGTGTGCGCTTTACGGCGACTCGACCTCAAGACCCATCTTCTTGAACCTGTTGGCCAAGAATCGCGTGATATGTTAGCCGATCGACACTGCAAAGGTGATGGATGTGGCACGGAATGGAGACGCACGCCTTGGCCTGCTGCTGGTAGATCTGCTCGATCTGCTGGCGGAACTTCTCGTTCTCTTGGTGGTACTTGGACAGCGCCGCCGTGAACGCCTGGACGCCAGTGATCAGTCAGTCCGTCAGTCTCCGCATTCTCACAAGCTAGGGTCAAATCCCATCGCGGACCTGCTGCGAGACGCCGTACTCCTTCATCTGCGCCGTGGTCAGCTGCTCCACGTGCTCCAGGTACCTGGCTCATTCACACCGTTCCCCATCAGCAAAGCAGCCATAGACAGCACCGCTGGACAGCAAGCGATGCACGCACAGGTACTGGAACTCCTCCATGGCCTTGGTCGGGTCCGTGATGCCCTCGGCCTTGGCGTGGCTCAGCATATCGCGCATCGCCACCTCCATGCCCTTGACGAGCTCGGAGAGGATCTCGAGCGTCTTGTCGGCCGTCAGCACGTCGGGAATGTCCACCGGCTCGGGCTGCGGGAACACGCTGCCCCCATACATTGCACAAGTCACTCACTGGTGGTGATGGCAAGTCGAGTCGAGTCGAGAGAGACAACGTACGTCTGCATGAGCGCGTTGAGCTCCTGCTGCAGCCGCACGACCTCCGGGTCCTGTGCGAACTTCTCGAGCGCGTGCTCGAGGCTCTCGCGGCTCCACCCGCGCTTGCCCACGACCTGCTGCTCGAGCGCCTCCATCATCTGGAAGAGCTGCTGCAGCATGGCCTGCTGGAACTCGGCGTCGCCCAGCTCGATCTGGTTGCTCGCCATGTACGAGCGTACGGCGTTCTCGATCTCCGGCAGTTGTTTCTGCCCAGCAACAACCAAAGCAAGCCATGGATCGTCAGTACGTAGGCTACAGGCTGACCAACGTAACCCAATGCAAGGCGTCAAGCGCACAAAGAGGTTCTTGACTTCGCGCGCGAGCTCCTCGAAGAAGCGCGCGACCTCGGGCTGCGACAGCTCCTGGAAGCGCGCGGGCGTCGCCGGCGATGGAGATGAGCCAGAGGACGCGTCCCACCACATCTTGCCGACGCCCACGATGGCGCCGACGGCCGCCACGCCCGCCACGATGGCCGTCGCGTCCGCTCGCACCACCGCCGGCGTCTGCGTCTGAACCGACGAGAAGGCGGCGCGCGAGGCAAGAGGAGACGCGCGGACGCGGTGGGAGGACGCGCGGGCCCTGGACGCCAGCTGGCGAGCGGCACGGAAGCTACCGGCGAAGACCATGGGCGTCGATCGGCGGGGGACTTGGAGGCAGATGCACAGGCAGGTCGAATGACCGGGATCCGCTATTGGTGTGGATGGCAGCGCGCCACTACATACACTCGACTGGAGTGTGTGTAAGTTGTGGATAAACCTCCAAGATAGAGTGAAAGCGTTTGCATTCTGTTTTACGGGTTTTGACCCCGAGGATGGTGTACACCACACCAAGTTGAAGTGCGCTTGTCATCAGCAACCGATCGTGGCGATGGCGCTCTGGCAGCGATTCCTACTCGTTGCCGCTGCGGCACGAGCCACTCGTGTGTCAGCATGTCCGGCTGCAGAGCTCTGACAGCCGCTGGGCTTGTCAACGTCTGGTGTTTTGGATGGAGGAGGCCTTCCAGGCGGGTGGCTGTCCTTGGCGAAGCCAGCGCAATCAATGGAAAAGATCGCTGAGCCGTCCGTTGTCCTGGGGAATCAGCATCCTTCGCACTGCCGCACACGTGAGGCATGAGCTAACATCGTGGGGCTCTAGCATGCAACACGCCGTTGCTAGTCAGCCAAGCTCCTCGTGGTTACCAAGATGGTCAGGTCAGTCTTCTGAACACCATTGGCACCGCCTCGCCTCGCACGGCGTGCGTCCGTCACGAGTCTTGAGCGTCTCTGGCGCTTGATTGCTAGTGAAGCTCAGAGAGTGAGATCAGAGAGCGGCTATCCATCCGGAGCCATTGGACTCATCGTACTCGGACCACATCACTCCCCACACGCCACGTAGCTAGCTAGCATTACGCGCTGTTGGCAGTTGAGGCACGCGGCACGCTTGAGGTGTGTCCTCGCTGCCAGCGGAGCCACACGACCGGCCATCCGCGTCACCACAAACCAAGGCGCCACGCTGTCTAGATGCGAGGTGAGTCAACCCAGCGCGAGCCTTTGCGCCACGAGCGCGCCGTAGTAACGTCCAGGGCGATGCGAGGCACAGATCGCGGTCCACACAGAATGAGTCGGTGCTGGTGGCGCTGAACCGTTCAGCTTCGCTCTCTCCATTCAACTCCGTTTCCCCATGATCGTTGCACTTGTTTGCCAAACGCTCCTCACACCAAGGAGGCATCGATGCTGCGCAGCAAGTCGCCAGCCAGCAAGCTTACACGCTGGCCCAAGCTCAACTCGAGTAGCACAAGTCGTGCTGAGCGACGAAAAGCCCCTCAACGGCACTGGTGGAGTTGGGACAGTCTGGTCAGCTGGTAAGCACTTTGTTGCCGCATCATTTGCTGGCTCGTGGACGGCCACCAAGCGCTTGACGACACGAAAGAAGCGTCAACCCGCCACGCTGAACAGTGAAGCAAGTGGCGCATGGGTGGCGGCTCGGGGGCCGCTGGCGATATCGCCGGCGGCTGGTGCAGCGGCGAGTCACATGGCGCCATGGCACGCTGCGTCGTGAGGCAGGTGGCCGGGGCGAAGGAGATTGCTGCAGCCCTGCGCATCCACCCGGAGCGGTGCCAAGTTACGCATTTGATAAACGCACAGGATGGGCCTCAAGCAGAGCAGCCACTGCAACTCGTGGGCAACTCCACGCGCTCAAGACGAGGGCGATTCACTTGATTTGAGTATGAAGCCACCACCTCGGAGCTCAACCAGCCACGAGCTCGCGGTGGCGTTACTCACGCAACAAGCGAGTTTGCAGCTCAGACGACGGCAGTCACACTTGACGTTTGTATGACGTGGGGGCCGGAGCACTCTCGCAGTCACTTGGTGTGCCAACGAAGCGAATTCTGGACTGGACGCGGCGCGTTTTGCCAGGCGGGCGGTCAGCGCGGACGAAATTGGTGGTCTGGTGAGTAACGCGGCGGCTTCTCGACCTCCAAAAGCGGCGCGGCGCCACGAGAATGTCCAATTGCCCGGGCTCACTCAGACCCATTACGTCACAGCACCAGCAGTGGCGGGGTTTGTTGCGAGGCGGTGGAGCTTGTGGTGCGCTCGCATTGAACCGCATCCGCCGCAAGGACGGCACCGGCCCGCTCCTGGCTCAGTGGTAGCGGAGTTGCCCTCCTCCTCACACTCGGCCGGCTCGATCGCGTGCGCGTCCGAACGAAAGCGGATTTTCCTGGCGGCCGGCTCCATCGTTGCCATTCATCTCGACGCCGGCACCGGAGACACACTCGCCAGGTGGAACCGTATCACCTCGCCGCTCTGGAGCTTGCCCCGTGGGTGTCGCGGCGGAGCTGCGGGCTAAGAAAGATCCTACACTAGAGAGACGGGCGAGTTCCTCGCGAACATCTTGTAATGCGGCGCGGGCGGCGCTCCCAGTCACGGCGACTTCTACTCGTTGGATTTTCTCCGCGCCGATCTTCCCCAGCGACGGCGGTGGCCGCCACCGTTGCAGGCAACCATGAGCACCGGCTCGCAAGTCGCGAGTCGCGATTTGATTAACCGTACGATCGCGCGGCGAGTGGATATTTCCCTGCTCCTCTCGTCAATCATCGCGCATAACCCGATCTTTTCGCGCCGCGGAAGCGATGTTGAATATGCTCCCATCCAGGCAGCTGGTTTCACGGCAGCTCGGTGCAACTTGTCGGAATCCGTCTGTCGAGGCAAGTTATTTGGGAACTCATAGTGAACGCAAGAGATCGAAAGCAGGTGCCGTCCTGGAACAGACAAAGATCGAACGCGTGCGGGAGTCGGTGGTTTTGGTGAGGCGCTACTGCCACGAAATAAAGAGCGAGTGAGTTGTGTTGGTGTTTGCATGCACTCTGGTCTGGCTACTCTTGACCTGGCCTTGGTACTCACTCGCACGCATTTTGGTCGCTCGGACGTCAAGATCCTTCCACGCAATGGTGACACGAGCGACTACAAACCAGGTCTGAGAGGAAAGGTGGAAAGGAAAGCACCAACCATCAACTGAAGCAGCGGTTCAATCTCTTGCCATCACGCGCGCCACAAAGCCTCGAGGCTTTCCCCGTTTGTGGAATCGGTGGCGGTGGCGCCAGCGCAGCACTGGCGCGTCGCGCGAACAGGTTCGTGGGCGGTGGCAATAGCCACGCTCCCGTTCCAGCGGTTGGAGCCAAGTCGAAGCTCCAGATGGACCGGCTCTTCAGCAGGTGCGCGAAACCAGGTGGTAAGTCTCTTCTCGTGCCCAGACGGTGACCGTAGCCACTCCTGCTCACCCACACGTTGGCGCGGTATCGCAGGCCAGCTTGTGCGTTGGCGCCACCATCTGCTCTCGTCAGACAAAGCCTGGCGCTTTTCAGCTCGGCGGGGCCATCTGTAATCTGGCAACCCTTGCTCCTGTGAGGGCGTGAGATACTCGTTCCACATACTGAAACCAAGTCTGCCGGGTCCAGTGCGGCGCGCACCCACCCACCAATAACCAGCGCAAGAAAGAGTGCTGCTGTTCCGTGCTGTATGCTGGCTGTCCAACACGGCACACTACTCGGCGACTGGGCGACCGAACCGACCGAGGACAACAGGAACAAGCGCCGCGCACCCGCCGCCAGCACTCACGCTCGTTACATAATCCAATTCACTCGCCGCCGCGCACGCACGCACGCCCCTGCCTCGCCGGTCTCCGAGCCTTTCACCCGCTCGGACGTCCGCCTGCCGCAAGCGCGCTTCGCCCCCGCCGCCACAATTAGCTTCCACATCAAGCCAGAGGGTGCTCCGAGCTCGAACACCGCGTCTACAACCGCGACCGCCTCGACCTCGACCCCTGCCATGTCCTCGATGGGTCTCCACGCGGCCCGCGAAGAGCTGGGCCTGCCCAACCACATGGGCTACCTGCCCGCATCCTCCGGCCCAATGCACGGCGCGGACGGCGGCATCGGCGGGCTGCCCAAGCCCATCTCGCTCAGCCCGCGCACGTTCGGCATGGAGGACCTGCGCGACTTCTGCGCGCCGCTCGGCGCCTTCAAGACGGGGCTCACGCCTCGATTCAGCACGGGGCTCACGCCTCGCTCGGGCTTCACGCCGCGCTTCACCACTGGCTTCACGCCGCGCATCAGCGTCACAGGACTGCCGGACCCTGTCGGCTCGTCCGCCGCCCAGGGGTACATGCGCTCTGGTTACTCGCCGCGCGGCGACCTGAACCAGAAGATCTCGCCCTCGGGATTCACGCCCAAGGACGTCTCGGGCGTCAAGGTGCCCATGCGCTTCCCTGGTGCCTTCTCGTCGGCGAGCAGCCCGCCGGACGCGTACAAGCACAGCATGCACCACGAGCAGCAGCAGCAGCATCACCACCACCAGCAGCACCAGCAGCAGCTTGCCGACATGGCGGCCATGAGCATGCCGCTCGGCTACGACTACATGAGCCGGCCGGTCATCCCGCCGCCGATGGACGTGTCCGTCGGCCGCGCGTCGAACGCGACGCCCAACTCGGACCGCGTGTCGGACCAGGAGGACCTGGACGAGCGCCGCCGCATGAAGAACCGCGAGCGCGTGCGCAAGTGCCGCAAGCGCAAGCAGGACCGGCTCAACTTCCTCGAGGACCGCACGTCGGAGCTCGAGAAGGAGAACGGCGTGCTGCGCGCCAAGATGGCTCGCACTAGCGCCACTTCCGCGACTACCGAGCTCATGAGCGAGGCGCAGCTGAACGAGCTGCGCAAGAAGCAGAACACGACGCTCGCGGCCTACGTGCGCGCGTACAACGAGGCCGACGGCGGCGCGTTCGAGTCTGGCGCGGCCAACATCTGGGCCGAAGACGCCGAGATCTCGCTCGCGGGCGACCGCGTGAGCGGCATCCAGGCCATCCTGGACAGCAAGCGGCGCAGCGCCGCCGTCTTCTCGTCCTACAAGCTGCGTCGCTACGACGTGCAGTGGAAGGCGGGGGCACCGGCGCACGACAAATGCTCCGTGGCCTTCGACGTCGACGTGGTGCTGGCCAAGGACGTGCCGGTGGAGGCTGGCGCCGTGTCGGCTCCGCTCTCGGCTCCCTTTGGCGAGCTGGCCAAGCACCTCGGAGGCGGCGAGCCACTGTCGTTCCGTATCGTCTCGCACGTGACGTTCGCCGCGGATGGCAAGATCGCCGAGGAGACCCGGCAGCTGGACCTGGCGCAGGTGGCGCAGCTTGCGCTGGAGCGCCTCGCCGACAGCCCGCTCAAGGCCGCGGCCGCGCTGCGTGTGCTGGTGGCGCGCGCCTAAACTCCTGAGCGGATTCAGAGCCGCTCGGAGCTGCCCTAGAGATGTTTCAGTATGACCAACGAACGACGGCCAGGCACGTCGAGAGAGAGAGAGAGAGAGAGAAACCAGAGCAAGCAAGCTGTATCATACCATTCAGTAATAGAACGCCATGTCGTCCATGCGTCTCCGAGTCTTCGAGGCCTTTGGAGCCAATGCTGCGGTCGATTTGAAGGAAGGAAAGCGGGTCTATGCGTGTATTGTGTGCGTCGTCTACTTCTACTTGCGTCTACAAGGGCCCTCGCGCGTTGGATAAAGAGAGGAAAAGGGGGATAGTGGGGAGGAGAGGTCCATGGCGAGAGGAAACCCGCCGCGCCGCTCGCCTCCGTCAAAAGTCGGCGCGCTTGCCCTCTACGCGCGGCGCGCGACGTCTAATGGCAGCAGCAACAACAACACGAGGGTCGGATCGGGAAACAACAACAGCGTGAGATAAGCAGAAGACGAGTTCGTACCCTGGAAGACCGAGTCGATCGTCGGGATGTTGTTGGCCTTGATGATCTCGAGCGGCACGTCGCTCATCTCGTTCAGCTCCTGCTCGAGGATAAGAGGCAGCCAGTTGGATAAGAAGGCGAGTATGACAGGAAGGCAGCAAGGAGGTGAAGGGAGAAGCGCACCTGGACCTCCTTGAAGGAGCCGAGGTAGTGGATGTTGCCGCCGTCGGCGTCCTCCAAAAAGACCTGGGGGAAGTTGCCGCGGATGCCGCTGGCCTTGAAGTAGTGATCGCGCGTCTCCTTGTTCTCCTCCAGGCTGCAGTCCACCTCGGAGAAGACGATGCGGTTGCCGTCCAGCATCTGCTTGAGCTGCGCGATCTGCGACTTTTGCTCCGCGATCGACACCATCGAGGACGTCAGCACCACGCACGTCTGCTTCCGTGAGCCCACACGTCCGCACACGAGAGTTAGCATGCTGGCGGGAGGGGAGCGACCGACACATACAGGGATGGCGACGCGCGCGCGTACCTTGGAAGCGGTCGGGCTCATGCTAGCGGCGGCGCGAGGACGGATCGGATCGAGCTGCTTGCTTCTGTCGAGCTAAATGCGGAAGTGCGCCTGCTGCCCCTTTTCTTTTTTAGCGTCGAATGACTTGGGTTTTATGTCCGCGTTTTATTCTAAATAGTTTGTAAAATTACAGTTAAACCTCTGATTACAACGAGCGTGGTACAAATTGAAACGCGAAGGGTATTGTTATCCGAGTCATCAGCTTTTACTGAGAAAATGGTTCTGTTTACACATAAATACGATATCGAAGGATATAGGATTTCCTGTTGGTTCAAATGTTCGGTGGAATTCACGCTGGCTCGTCGCCAGCCAACGGTTTTTTCGCCACGCACGCGTGTCCTTTCAAGCGCGTATGATTTACACCCGGCAAAGTGCGAACGCGCAGTGTCGCGTATGAAAGCGTCACTCATGGAACGCGAAACAGTTTCCGCGAACGTGCAGTGATGGCAGCTGGAGTGGCGTCACGCGGCCACGTCGCTCGCTGTCATCCAACCTGCTCGCCAGTCAACCAAGTGCTCTGCGCGATGTGGCCAACCGATCAAATGGGAACAGTCTGCGGCTGCAGCGTCGGAGGCTGGATCGCTCAGCGACAGTCCGCGGATGAGGGGGGAGAGGACACGCCCGCACGCATGCCATGGCGCTGAACCAAATCAGTCGGTGGCGGGTGGAGTACAGTAGTGATCTCCTAGGATGGCCTCGTTAAGCAATGCACTAGAGGCGCCTGATCGCCGTACATGCGGACGTTGCTGTAGCGAGCGGCGTTCGTGCGTGGTTGATGAATGTACTGGGTCGCTGGCGAGTGGATGCACGCGACGACTGCCTGGTTGAAGTGCATGTGTGAGTGAGTGGGTGGTGGTCAAGAGACCGCAAGGAATGGCAATCGCAGTGGTAGTGTGGAGACTACGCGAGGGTAGCACAGATTGCAGCCTCGCTTGCATTGGTCGCGCCACACGCGCTCGTTGCCATCGAGAGTCTATGTCACGTCCCCGATCCGTCCTTGCATGCGGCTTGCAATGTTCGTCTCGCCAACGATTCGCGCTCGTCTGCTGCTTCGCCTTGCCACCCGAACTGCGACGAGTCGCGCCGCTTCGGTGCTTGGTCAACATTTGCGCGTTCGTCGCCGAGTCACCTGCCGGCTTTACAAGCAGTCACGTTCTCACTGCTCCAGTCCAGCTCCATGAGCAGCACGCCTCAAACTTCAGCCCGGACGACTTGAAGGTCGTTATCAGGTCGCCGCCAGCACTGCGACGCTTCACGGGATCGGATGATGCGGTGTTTGTTCGTGGTTTGATTGGCCTTCAGGCCAGATCCGCAGTCCAATCATCACGCAAGGCAGCTCCGACGCCATACTGTACGCGACACCAGTCCCCCTCTCTTTCCGCAACCAAAATGCCTCACACACTTGAAATCCGCGCCTCCAAGTTGCTCAATTGAGGTCGAAGTGCTCTTCCACAGCCCGCGACCAGCTCTTGCAGGCATGCGCATGCTCCGCGCCGTCCTTGGCCACCGGCGTCCGTCCGCCCGTCCGCTCAACAAGAGCAATCCGACCGGCCAGTCAACTATCCGACCGACCTGGAGCGCCGGAACCGCCTTCTCCGTGTCTTCATCGCGCGTCTTGCCCGCGCCAGCAGCTCCAGCAGCCCCAAGTGTGATCACTTTCAATAGTCGACATGGCGCCAGTTCGGATGGTGGTGGCGCTCGCGCTCTCGCTGGCACTGGCAGTCGCAACGCTGGCGACGGCGCAGATCGTAGAAGACTCGACGGTGCTGGACGTGGTGGTCGAGGCCGCGTGCGAGTCGACGGCCGACTGCCACGCGCAAGGACTCGACGACTGGGTCTGCCGCGCCAACGTGTGCGAGCAGGACGCGCCGCTCTTCCCGCTGTCGCACTCGGAGCTCGTGGGCTCCATCGGCGCCGTCGTCTGCACGGTGCTGTCGGCCGGGTCCGGTCTGGGCGGCGGCGGGCTGCTCGTGCCCGCGTACATCATCCTCATGAGCCTGTCGTCGCACGAGGCGGTGCCGCTGTCCAAGGCGACCATCTTCGGCGGCGCGATCGCCAGCTTCATGCTCAATGTGGGCAAGCGGCACCCGCTCGTGCGCAGCCGGCCGGTGATCGACTACGAGACGGTGCTGCTCATGGAGCCCATGACGCTGGCGGGCACCATCGTGGGCGTCAACATGAACGCCGTCTTCCCCGAGTGGCTCATCACGGTCTGCATCGTCTGGCTGCTCACCAAGACGGCCACGCGCACGTTCTCCAAGGGCAAGAAGATCTGGAAGGAGGAGACGCTCGCGGATAGGAGCAAGGTCGAGAGCATCGTCAACTACTGGCGGCTGCTGCCGCACGAGGCGCGCTTCAAGCGGTTCCAGGTCGTCGCGCTCGCCTACCTCAAGTGGAAGGCCTACAAGCGTCCGGCGACCGACCTCAAGCTCAAGGTGCTCGACAACGTCGCGTTCAACGACGTGGACGAGCACGGCGCGTCGTCCACGAGCACGGACGAGGACAGCGGCAGCGACAACGAGAGCGAGTCGCTCATCCACAGCGTCAACACTAGCAGCCTGATGAAGACGCTCCGAGGCAGGACCAAGAAGGGCGGCGTGCGTCGCAAGGCCCAGCCATTGCAGCCGCTGTCGCTCGAGGAGATGGTCAAGTCGCGCCGCACCGTCCCCTTCATGGACATGCTCGTGCTGTGCCTCACGTGGATCGGACTCGTCGTCTTCTCGCTCGCCAAGGGCGGCCACGGTACGCCGAGCATCGTCGGTGTCTCGTGCGGCAGCGTCGGCTACTGGGGGCTCGTGGCGCTCGCCTTCCCCTTCTTCGTCGTCGTGACCATGTACTACGGCTCCAAGATCAGCCACTTCCACGACCGGCTGCAGGCGTCCGGCTTCGAGTACGCCAAGGGCGACGTCGTGTGGACCAAGCAGGCGGTTGTCAAGTACCCGGCGCTGTGTACTGCTGCCGGCGTCGCCGCTGGACTGCTCGGCATTGGCGGCGGCATGGTCAAGGGCCCACTGCTGCTCGAGATGGGGCTGCACCCGCAGGTGGCGGCCGCCACGTCGTCCTCTATGATCCTCTTCACGTCTTCCGCGACGACGGTGCAGTTCATCATCCTCGGCACGCTGTCGGTGGACCACGCGCTGTGGCACGGAGCCCTCGGGTTTGTCGCGGGGCTCATCGGCCAGATCGGCATGTCGTACCTGATCCGCAAGTACCGCAAGTCGGCCTTCGTCATCTTCCTCATCGCCTTCGTCATCGGCTTCAGCGGCATCATCATGGGCTTCCTGGGGCTCGAGCGCCTCTCGGAGATCGGCGTCGGCGGCTTCCGCTCGCTCTGCGCCGTCTAGTTCGCGGCTTGATAGCTTCGCGTGGTGTACGCAACTGTCAGCCGCTCGAGCCTGTATGGTGCGACTTCGGGAAGCATGGCAACACGCTTGGCTAGGCTCGCAGCAAAGTTCATAGAGGCGGAGGATGGCAGGCGTCCTGCCTCCGCCAGCACAACCAATCTACAAATGTAATTTAACGCCGTCGGATGCTTGCGTTGCCTTTGCCTTTGGCTTTCCTGGGCGACCTGATGGCTCGAATGGAGAGCTGCCAAGTGTCGTCAGAGCCCACAGGCCGACACTGCATGATCAAGGGCGACGGCATTGCGTTGGTAGTCACACAGTGCGATCAATGACCGGAGAGAACACACGACGGACACTTGAGAGCAACGATGGAGAATGGCTCAAAACGAGAGGGGGGGCGGAAGCAGCAAAAGACGATTCGCCGATCGTGCAGTTGTTCCTGTTATTTGTTCACGGCGTCGGAGCTCGCGCCGACCGTCGCGAGTCAGCGCGAGGCGACGGCGCCCACCAATAATGCGCCAGCGTGGCAGCAAACCCTCCTAACCTGTCGAGCAATCGCCAGCAAGAGCAGCAGCAGCGAGTCCAGCGGCTGCTTACTTGCCGCCCGGGCCACCCGCGAGGATGCCGACCGTGCGGCCGCGGCGACCCGTCGTCTTGGTGTGCTGGCCGCGCACCTTGAGGCCCCACCAATGGCGCAGGCCGCGGTGCGCGTAGATCTTCTTGAGGCGCTCGAGGTCGTCGCGCCACTTGCCGACGAGGTTGTTGGCCACCACCTGCGAGTGCTTGCCCGTCTTGTAGTCCTTCTGTCGGTTGAGGAACCAGACCGGGATCTTGAACTGCTGCGGGTTCTGGATGATGGCGACCAGACGCTCGATCTCGTCGTTCGTCAGCTCACCGGCACTGTTGTCGAGAAGCCCGGGCATTAGCATTGTGTGACGGGGATCTATAGAGATGGGAGGAGGCTAGATAACGCACCGCTTGGTGACGTCCACCTCGGCCTTCTTGCAGATCATGATGGCGAAGCGGCGACCGACACCGGGGATGGCGGTCAGCGCGACCCAGGCCTTGCGGCGACCATCAATGTTGGTGTTGAGGATACGCAGGATGTGCTGGAAGTCGGGGCCGATGACAAGCGACTGCGCAAGAACACCACACCACGGCAGGAGGTTAGCGACCCGACTCGCCTTCCTAATCCTCTCCACCCGCCCTGTCTAGCCATCCCCGTGTCCTGCGAGCCCGCCAGCGCCTTCTCCTCGCTGTCCAGAGCGCTAGACACGGCAGCTCGCCAAGGTCCGAGTCGCTGCGCTGTTGCTGTCTTTCATATCGTCCTGAGGGCTCCACAAGCGCCGCGAGACGCACAGGCGGGTGCGGGACGGCGAGGGGGAGGCGCAGACGTGGCGGAGGGGGCGGGGACTGCGGCCATGGTCGAGAGAGAGCCTCGGCGGCAACGTACCATGGTGAACGATGCTTTTGCTTCTGGCGGTGGGAACAAAGTGGCCTGGGCAGCTCGCGATAATCCGCGGTGGCCACCGGCGCGCTCTCTTGAACCCAGTATGCCGCCGCAAATGACTGGCAGTCGCGACCCGAGACGTATTTGCGCCAATCAGTCTAGGCTCGACTTTTGTCCAATCAAACGGCGTCAAAATTGTGTTGCCTCTATCAACACATTTTTTATGATGAATCCGTTAATGCAGGTTTCAAAGAACTACAGCAAACCACCCTTTTAAAAAGCCGTATACTATAATGATGTCATTGGATCTCCCCCTCCTCGCGAGGGAAGATATCCCGAGCCAAAAAGCAGGAAGAAGCCGCCAAGTCACCGACGCCTCCGTCTCCATCGACCTGCCGCGCGCGCACCGAGCCCTCCACGCAGCATGACGGACTTCCGGCGCACGCAGAGCACCTTCGGGGACGCGTTCCCGACCGAGGAGGCGCTCTCGGGCGGCTTCAACTTCGACAACTGCCGCCGCAACGAGCTGCTGCTTGGCGCCGGCGCTGGCGGGAGCTCGGCGCAGAAGATCAAGGCCACCAAGACGGGCACCACGATCGTGGGCGTCGTGTACGCGGACGGCGTGGTGCTGGGCGCCGACACGCGCTCCACCGGCGGCTCCATCGTCATGGACAAGAACTGCGAGAAGATCCACTACATCGCGCCAAACATCTACTGCTGCGGCGCTGGCACGGCCGCCGACACGGAGAACACCACCGGTACCGCGTCTCTGCTTCCTTCTACACCTTCCGTATACTAGACGCCTATGAACTGGAGCTGACGTGCTGTGCATGGTATGAGAGCAGCGCTGATCTCGTCCCAGCTGGAGCTCCACCGCCTTGTACGTCGTCTGCTTCTTCACCGAGCTGGGTAATGGCCGAAGAGGTGCTTACCCTCTTGTGTTGATGCCGGCAGAACACGGACACGCAGTCGCGCGTGGTGACGGCCATGACGCTGCTGAAGCGCATGCTGTTCCAGTACCAGGGCCACGTGTCGGCGGCGCTCGTGCTCGGCGGCGTCGACGTCACGGGGCCGCACCTCTACACGGTGTACCCGCACGGCAGGCACGTCAACCTCTCACCTGGACTCATGGATGATTACCAAATGCCTAACACGGACCTTGACCATTGGCTATGTACAGCACGGACAAGCTGCCGTTCGTGACCATGGGCTCGGGCAGCCTCGCGGCCATGTCGATCTTCGAGTACGGCTACAAGGACAACATGACGGAGGCGGAGGCCAAGAAGCTGGTGCAGGACGCGATCCTCGCGGGCATCTTCAACGACCTGGGCTCGGGCAGCAACGTGGACTTGACGACTATCAAGACGGTCAACGGCAAGGTCGAGGTCGTCAAGGAGTTCAACTGCATCAAGCCCAACGAGGTCTCGGCGCTGCGCTCCCAGATCAGCCGCGACGTCGTCACGCACATCCCTCGTGGCGCCACCCGTACGTCTTGGTCTTGTCCACGCTAATGGTGGTGTCCAGTAAGACTGACACCGTCGCTTTCTCTTTCTTTGGCAGGCGTCATCTCGTCCAAGTTCGAGCCGTTCCCTGCGGCCATCACGGTCGAGGACGCGACGCCCATGGAGTTGTAGACCGAGTCTGTAGTGTCGGGCAGTACGGCGGAGTGACTACCCTGCGACGAACCCGACGAATACTCGCTCGGACAACACCATAACACGACCAGTCCGCAATGACACACCATGGGTTCGGTCTCCTCCAGTGATTCACCCACGCAATGCCTCGCTCCACACTGCGTCTGCAGTTCTCCCTACGCGCTGTCAGGTGCGAGCACTTGAGCGGTCAGCCCGAGCTTCTCGACGATGTCGGTGGGGAGCGCGAACACGGGGTCGATCTGGCGCACGGCCGCGAACTCGGGGTGCTGCGCGCGCTCGCGGTCAAAGTAGCCGAGCATACAGAGCCCGGCGATGCCGAAGAAGGTGTGGAAGACGTCAGCGACGTTGCCCGGGCGGTCGGCGATGCCTCCGTCGTCGCGGTCCTGGCACGCCAGGATGAACTGGATGAGCTTCTCGCGGCTGATCCAGTCGAGCTTGCCGATCATGATGAGCGACGAGATGTTCCACCAGCTGTAGCACACGTCCGCCTGCTTCTCCGGCCGCCCGTTGAGCCCGCCAGAGTCGCACTGCCGCTCGCACAGCCACCAGCCGAGCAGATCCGCGTCCACATACTGCCCGTCATTGATCCATTAGCACTCGTAAAGCATGGCATCGGTGTTTTCCGAGAACGCGTACCTGCTCCAGCGAGTGGCCTAGAGAGAGCGCGCCGACGGCCGTGAAGACGTGGCCGCCGTGTGACTCACAGCCTGTATGGAGTCGTGCAATTAGCACATGTGATGCAGCATTAGGTACTCGCTCTCTGTATGGTCCGCCACGCACCTGGAATGTTGCCGAAGCCGCCGTCAAAGTTGCGGCACGAGTCGACGTAGGCCATGGCCTTGGGCACGTCGACGAGCTCGAGCCGGGCGAGGATCTTGAGCGCCGAGAGCGCGCAGTAGGTGAACTTGGTGTCCACCTCGGCCCACTCGTCGCCGCCGAAGGACCCGTCGGGCTGCTGCAGCGACGCCACGAAGCGCGCCGTCTTGTCGGCGTCCACGCGCTCGAGCGCGTCCAGCATGGCCAGCACCAGCAGCGCGTGCAGTGTGTACAGCAGGTGCCGGTCGTGGCCCACGTTGCCCGCGAACCCGCCCTCCGGGTGCGCGCACTGCATCACCCAGTCGATGATCTCGGCCGGCTGCATGGCCTGCTCTCGGCCGAGCAGCGCCATGGCACCAACACCCCAGTACATGCCGCTCACGCGCATGTGCTCCACCATGCACGACTCAAAGTCCTCCTTCTTGCTGCGTAGCCCCTCTAGGTATTTGGCGTGCAGCTCCAGGTCGAACGCGGGAGGCGCAGGCGGCGCAGGAGGCGGCACTGGCGTCGCCATGGCGGTCGTCTCCTTGGATCTGGAAAGGCTGAAAGAGCTGGTGTGGTTTACTCGAAAGAGTTATGTGGTTTACATTAAATAATACAGTTTGCATAATCAAGTCAATAAAATTTGTTTCAATTCGGGATTACGTACGCTTGAATCAAATAATTGTTTGTGCATCATTGCATTTCACACACATTCCTGCATTCACACACATTCCGGTTTTCCGGCGCTTCACGTTGCATCACGCATTGCCACGAGTGCTCGAGTGGCAGTCTTCAATTTGCAAGCGAGCAAGCAACCAAGCGACCAAGCCACCAGCCACCTCCGCTCCCCTCGCGACAAACATGAGCGCGTTCCCTTCCATCACGCTGACGTACTTTGCGGCGGCGGGCCGCGCCGAGGCCGTGCGGCTCGCGTTCTACATTGGCGGCGTGCCGTTCGTGGACAAGCGCGTGGGCCACGCGCAGTTCGCGGCGCTCAAGGAGTGGATGCCGCTGGGCCAGATGCCCGTGCTCGAGGTGGATGGGCAGCTCCTGACGCAGTCGCACGCCATGCTGCGCTTCGCGGGCCGGCTCGGCGGCCTCTACCCGGTCTCGTCGCCCTTCGCGGCGCTCAAAATCGACGAGATCCTGCACGCCATGAACGAGCTCGAGGAGCTCATGGGGCCGTCGTTCCGTGAGGAGGACGAGGGCAAGAAGAAGGCTCTGCGAGAGGAGCTGGCGGTCGTCACCATCCCGCGGTACGCCGCGCTCATTGAGGCGCGGTTGCAGGCGCTGGTCAAGCACAAGATCTTCCAGTCGGAGCAGGTCTTCATCCACCACGTGATCCTCTACACCTGGGTCAAGTCGCTTCGCGCGGGCTACATGGACCACATCCCCACCTCGGTGCTCGACGGCTTCACGCTGATCAACGCGGCGCACGACAAGATCGCGGAGCACCCCAAGGTGACCGAGTGGTACAGCCTCCCGCACGGCACGCCCTCGCTCAAGCTGACGTACTTTGCGGCGCCGGGTCGCGCCGAGCCGATCCGCCTCGCGCTCTTCATGGCGAGCATCCCGTTCGAGGACGTTCGAGTGACGCACGAGCAGCTGCCGCCGCTCAAGCCAGGCTTGCCGTTCCAGTGCGTGCCCGTGCTCGAGGTGAACGGCGAGGTCATCTCGCAGTCGCTCGCGATCCTCCGCTACGTCGGGTCGCTCAGCGGACTGTACCCGACCGCGAGCCCCGTGGACGCGATGCGCGTGGATGAGGTCTTCTCCCTCATCGACGAGCTGTACAACGCGCCGACCTTCTCCGCGTCGCTGCGTGAGAGCGACCCCGCCAAGAAGGAGGCGCTCGGAGCGGTCGCCGCCGGCTCGGAGATCCCCAAGTCACTCGGCTTTCTTGACAAGCGCGTGTCGGACTGCAACGCCGAGCACGCGACCGGCGCGACGCTCAACGTCGCCGACTTGGCCATCTACGTGCTTGTGAGCAACCTCGGCAGCGGCCGCCTCAAGGGCGTCCCGGCCACCGTCGTAGAGCCCTTCAAGCACCTCCAGCGCGTCCGCGAGCGCGTGCACGCGCACCCCAAGGTCGCCGAGTGGAACGCCGCCCAGCAGAAGTGAGTGAATCTGCTGACTTACTTCAAGTGGCAGCCTCGCTTCAACTTGGATCTTTCGTGTTCAATACGCTAAATCTGGACAAGATCTTAGCATAACCCACGTAACTGCCCAAATTAAGTTCAATAATGTGGTTTACATTATTTTCGACGTGTTGATATCGTCGTGTCGGTTTCTACGTGGAGAGACTGGAAGAAGCGCGGCGGAGGGAAGAAGCCCGCGACTCGAAGTCGCAAGGCGATCGCGGCGAGCATGACGGACGGCAAGGCCGCCGAGTACCTGGCGCAGGCCAACAAGACGCTCAAGAAGACGTCCTTCTTCGGGTTCGGGTCCAACTCGCAGAAGTACGACGACGCCAGCGACCTGTTCGAGAAGGCCGGCAACCAGTTCAAGATCGCCAAGAAGTGTGCGTGGCGGCGCGCTGGCTGCCGCTCCTCCTCGCAGCATCGGCGACTGACATTCTACTGCTACGAATTGTATTGGGGACGACACAGGGGAGCAGGCGGCAAACGCGTACGTCCAATGCGCTGACTGCCAGGTACGAGCAGCGTAACCATGGACGCGAAGGGGGTAGCCTTCGATCGCGGGTACGCTAACATGATCGGCGTGGAACAGATGAAGATCAAGGAGTCGTCCCGTGCGGCGCAGTTCTACCAGCAGGCGGCTGACGCTCTGCAGAAGGTGAACCCCACGGGTGAGTCTATCGGTTTGGGAGGTGGGAGTTGATTGCACTGAGCTAATCGCTTCACTATGTGCCACACCAACAGACGCGGTCGAGTACTACCGCACGGCGATCTCGATGCTGTGCGACGCCGGGCGCTTCTCGAACGCGGCCAAGCTGCAGAAGCAGATCGCCGAGATCTACGAGCACCAGGACAGCAAGGAGGAGGCGCTCGAGGCCTTCCGCCAGGCGGCCGACTACTTTACGGGCGAGAACCAGTCATCGTCCGCCAACAACATGATGCTCAAGGTCGCGCAGTTCTCGGCGCAGCTCGAGCGGTGCGTCCTCGCCTGGCGCTATCAGTTGCCGGCCACAATGTAACCCCCCACGTATGACCCGGACAGGTATGACGCGGCGCTGGAGATCTACGAGAGCATCGCCAAGACGTCGATGGAGTCGAACCTGCTCAAGTTCAACGCCAAGAACCACCTGCTGAACGCGGGCATCTGCGCGCTGGCCACCAAGGACCTCGTGCTCGTGCAGATGAAGTGGAACGACTTCCAGGACATTGACTACACGTTCGGCGACAGCCGCGAGGGCAAGTTCCTGCAGGCCATGATCCAGAGCTTCGAGGCGTACAACCCGGAGGCGTTCGCGGACGCCGTGTACCAGTTCGACACGATCTCCAAGATTGAGCCGTGGAAGGTCACGGTGCTGCTGCGCGTCAAGGAGAGCATCGCGGGCGAGACGGACGTGGCGCAGGACCTGACCTAAGCGTCCGCCACGTCGACCGCTCGCGACTGGTGCATGCATTCCACGAGAGGGCCGTGCGAACCACTGTGATGGCTAGTCTGGGTAGCGGAGAGCCTTGAACACGAGATTTCCATTGTGACTGAACGCCAACGCTCTTCGATCCACGCTAGTCGTCGTCGTCGTCGCCGATGATGCTCTTCTTCTCGGAGAACTTGACGGACGGCGACACCAGCGGCCCCTGGACGTAGAAATAAAACTTTTGGTAGGCGGCGACGGCAGCCAGCGCCGGCTCTGACGACGCGGGTTCCTCCTGTTTGCACTCGCCGTCCTTCTCCTCGGGCTCTCGCTTTGCCGCCGGCTTGGCGACTGATGAGGCCACGCGGCCGGGGAAGAACTCGCCGTTCGCGAGCGCAATCCGCTCCTCTTCCTGTCGACCGTTGCAGTTTTCACAGACAGTGAGTCCTCGCATGGATGCACAGCGACGTAGAAGAAGAAGGGAAGCGCACCATGATCTGCTGGTTGCGCACAAACCACGGAGGCAGCTGCTCTGGCAGCGTGACGAGGTCGACGTCGAAGAGCTCGATGAACTGCTCGTACTCGAACCGCGTCTTGACGGTGCTCGCAATGTTGCGGTACTGCATCAGCATGCTTGTCAGCCCGCCTGGTTCCTTGGCGACCAAGGCTCCCAATATCATCACTAGTACCTTGTCGATCGTCGCGGTCAGGCTCCAGTTCTGCAGCCGTCGGAGGCAGCCGATGACGGTCCCAGCAAAGTGCACGCCGGTCCTGAACCGAGTCCCCACACAAAGTCACACAGTGTCAGCTGGCTGCTCTGCCATCAAGGCACTCGTCGCTGCCCATTGCACGCACTTGCACATGACCATGATCGGGTGCAGCCGCTGGTCCAGAATGCACTCGATCGCCTCCTTGGCCATGCCCTCCGAGAGTCCGCTCTTGAGCTGCGACGCTGCCGCGCGGTACTTCATCCCGAGGTGGATCTGCCACGCCAAACGCCATCAATAAGAGGTTCCAGTTACGCTGCAGTGGCAATGACAGCGGCAGTGCCGCACCACGGTGACGTCCCGCTCCTTGAAGAAGTCGGCGAGCTCGCGCGAGAGGTCGTCGTACGACAGGTACACGGTCGTGTTGAGCTGCAGCGTGGCCAGGAACGGGAACGAGGACGAGTCGCACTTGTTGGACCGGTACACCTCGTCTTCCACCATTTCAAAGAACAGCGGCGCGTTCAGCGACGGCAGCGTGCTCACGACCACCGGCGCGGGTAGCGGTGGCGGAGGAGCAGCAGGCGCCACGGCGGCGCTGCCATCGCTCGTCAGTAAACCCGGCAGCTCCATGTCTCCTGCAACAATTGTGGGGTGTTATGGCAGCAGCCTTTGACAAAAAGCGGTGAGTTGACCCACAAAAGCTGTGGGCTGCATCGAACACAATCACTGCAAGTCACTATTGTGCAAATAGTGACTCGCACCCTGACGTCCTATCAACCATGAGAGTCCTAACAGTAATATACCAAGCGACGCTGATACAAACGCCCAGTTATATAAACTAGAGGAGACCCGATAGTACTCCTCGGCATGTGTGCGCCACTCAACTCTCCAGCCGTACTTAGCTGGGGAGGTCATAGGTTCGCACGAACCTAGTACACGTACTTAGTGTGCGATACATCAAGTGTCCTGTGGGTTACCGCGTAACCATGTACCCCGTTACAGTCGCAACAGTGGGATTAAAGATGCAATGCGCACTTAGTGGGTCTCGGCAGTTCTGTTCAGCGGACAGCACGCGCTCCTACTGGACAGCGGAAGAAGGAAGCCGGTGTTGGCGGTAGCATGGTCGCGGCGTCAATCTTGCGCGGCGACCGTGGTGGCGGAGGAGATCTAAGCGCTGCAACGCCGCCATGCGCTCTGCCCGCGCTTTATGCACTTCAAATGTGCGAACTTAGCGTAGCTGGCTGCGCACTTATTCAACATCGGTGCAGTTTGTGTCGCCATTAATCTTGTACATAAATTATGCTAATTTTGAGGTTATGTAAAAATGAGACTGCAAGAACAAACAAGCGCACATATTCGTCAGTGATGTTGTGTATAAATTATTAGACGTAAATTATATTCAACCCGTTCTAGATGGCGAAATTGACATCGTACCCACAGATCGCCAACAACCTCTCTCCAAGATCGCACACAAAGTGATTTACTTACCTGGGCATCGGCGACATGGCGAAGCGCAAGAACCGGCGCGGACGGCGCTCGTCGAGCGGGGCGAGCAGTGAGGAGGCGCAGAGCGTGGACGTGCGCCGCGGGTCCAGCGACTCGGGCGGCTCGGCGGACAAGCCGACGGAAGAAGAGACGTGCGGTGGAGGCGCCGGTGACAGCGCGATGGGCGAGAAGTCAGCGACGGCAACGGCGGAGATCTCGGGCTGCGCCAGTGGGGAGACCGCGCCGGCTGTTGGTGACGCGAGTGTGGACTCGTGCTGCTCATCGAAGACTGCTGGTGCCCAGGAGAAGCCGCCGACTGCGGAGGCGAGCGAAGTCGCTGAGAGCGCCAAGAAAGGCTGCTGCGCGTCGGCGAAAGGGGATGCAAAGAAGAGCGAGGTCGTGGTGCCCCCTGCTCCCGCCAAGACTGCTGCAAAGTCGTGCTGCTCCTCCAAGTCCACTGCGTCAGCGTGTGGCACTAGTGCCGGGAGCGACACGGACTCGGTCTCGTCGGTCAAGTCGTCATCGGAACGCACCTCCAGCCAGTCGTCATGCTGCTCGAAGAAGAAGGAGAAGCGCGAACCGGTGGATGAAGCGACCAAGGGCTGCTGCTCATCTGGTACTCCCACCACTACCGATGGATGCAGTGTCGCGCCGACATCACCGGTGAAGGGGTGCAAGTCTACGTCGACGTGTTGCTCGTCTGTTCGCGAGAAGATTGAAGAGGACTGCGAGCCAACACGCTCTCAAAGAGCCAAACTGGGAGACTTCGGGTGGACCGACAGCTTTGTGCACCGCGTGACCGAGTTCAAGAGCGATCGCGGAGCAGCCATGGCGGCGTCTCGCGCTCCGCACGCGGCCAAGCGCATGTCTACCGGTCGATCGTCGGGGGAAGTGGCCACGCTCAAGTTGTGCATCGGAGGGATGACATGCAATGGCTGCTGCACGCGCATCGAGAGCTTCATGCAGCGCAAGCCTGGCATCGCGGACGTCAACGTCAGTCTGCTGACCAGTCGCGGCGTGTTCCAGTACGACCCGCGAGTGCTGTCCCCCCAGGTCATCGAGGATTGGGTCAGGGGACTCGGCTTCAAGCCTGCGGTCGAGCCGGAGGACGACATTGCCTCGATTGTGCTGCTCATCGGCCAGACGTCAGCCCAACAGGCAACGCAGCTGCTGACGGATTGCAAGGGCATCACGAGTGTCACGGCCACTGCTGATCCGTCAACTACAAGCTCGAGCGGTTCGCGGCAAAACGCTGTACTCGTGGATTACGACCCAGCTGTCGTTGGCGCTCGCTCCATCGTTCGCGATCTCTCGGGCAAGCTTGGCATGCCAGTGGATGCGACAAGTCCTCGCCCGCGTGCGGCGACGATGGGGGAGGAAGACGTGCGCAAGTTCACCAAGCTGCTGCTGTGGAGCTGCCTGTTGACACTCCCCGTGGTGATCATGGAGTTCGTGATGCCACTGTTCTTTGGCGGAGCCAAGGAGGAAGGCTCGACATCCCCGCTCGTGGCCGAGATCATCCCAGGGCTGACGATCCGCGACGCCGTTGGCCTCGCATGTGCTACGCCGGCCGAGTTCTGGATCGCGCTGTCCATCCACGAGAGCGCGTACTCTGCGATCCGCCACAGCTCTCGCGTCACGATGGACGTGCTCATCTCGCTGAGCTCGTTCACGGCCTACGCGTTTTCAGTGCTGACCATCGCGACGCAGGTGTTCAACCTGTCGCTGCATCGCTCCGAGACGTTCTTCGAAGTGACCGTGATGCTCATCACGCTCATTCTGTTTGGGCGGTACATTGAGAAGCGCGTCAAAGCCACGGCGTCGAGCAGCGTCGACGCTCTACTCCGCATCCAAGCCAAGACGGCCATCCTTCTCGAGACGGAGGTTGCCCGAGCCCAGCGAACTAGTGGCGCCGTGACCCAACCAAGCACGTCCATGACCGAGGCCTACATCGACGTGGTGCTCGTCGAACGCCAAGATCTGCTCAAAGTGCTTCCAGGGGCTCGCATCCCAACAGACGGGATTGTCGTCGACGGCGCGAGCAGTGTGGACGAGTCGATGCTCACCGGCGAGTCTCGCAAGGTCGCCAAAGAGCCCGGATCGACGGTTATCGGCGGGACCATCAACTCGCAAGGTGTGCTGGTCATGCGCGTCACGCACACGGTCACCGAGTCGATGCTCGCGCGCATCGTTCGGCTCGTGGACGAGGCGCAATCCTCCAAGTGCGTCAACCAGAGCGTCGCGGACGGCGTCGCCTCGTATTTCACGACCTTCATCATCCTCGTGGCGGTCATCATGTTCTTCGTGTGGTACCACCTCGCGCGAGAGGGTCTTGTCGAGACACAAGGCTGGGCTCCGTTCCCGTTCGCGCTGCGCTTCGGCATCACCATCCTCGTGATCAGTTGTCCGTGTGCGATCAGCCTGGCGGTCCCGACGGCGATCTTGGTCGGCACGACGGTGGGAGCTCATCACGGCGTGCTGTTCAAGGGCGGACAAGCTCTCGAAGCGCTTGAGGCTGTCGACGTCGTCATGTTTGATAAGACCGGCACGCTCACGACCGCGAACCTCTCCGTCGTGCGCGTGCTGTTCGACTCGCAGACGCTTCTCACTGGCAATCACAGCGACGTCTGGAGTCTCATGGCGTCAGCCGAGCAAGCCAGTGAGCACGGCATTGGCAAGGCGATCGTCGCGCACGCTCGTAACAAGCTCAAGGCTCCTCTTCTAGAGGCGCGAGGCTTCCGCGCGGTCTCCGGCTGCGGCGTTCAGTGCGAGATCGACGGTCACAGCGTGGCCATTGGGTCCATGAAGTGGCTCAACGATGTGCTGCACGTCAAGATCCCGGAGGAGTTCACCACGGCGAACGACGGGTTCTCCCACCACGACGGATGTGTTGTGGTCTTCTGTGCGATCGACGGCGCGCTCAAGGCTGCAGTGGCGCTCAAGGACACTCCGCGCGACGAGGCTGCGTTTGTCGTGGACGCGCTTCGGCGCGAGAGGATCCAGCCGTGGATCGTGACGGGCGACCAGCGCGGGACGGCGCTCGCGGTCGCGGACGCGCTCAACATCCCGGAGTTCACGGTGCTCGCCGACACGCTGCCGCACCAGAAGGTGGAGAAGGTCCGGCTGCTCCAAGGCATTGGCAAGAAGGTCGCGTTTATCGGCGACGGCGTCAATGACGGCCCGGCGCTTGCGATGGCGAATGTCGGCATCGCGATCGGCGCTGGGGCTGATGTGGCGATCGACGCCGCCGACGTGGTGCTCGTCAAGGACGACCTGCGCGACCTGCTCAATGCGCTGCACCTGTCGCGGGCAACGAACCGCATGATCCGCTGGAACTTCACGTGGGCGTTCCTCTACAACCTCGTCATGATGCCAATCGCGTGCGGCGCGCTGTACCCGTGGCTTGGCATCGCGATCCCTCCCGCGCTTGCCGGTCTGTCCGAGCTGCTCAGCTCCGTGCCCGTGATCCTGTTCTCGCTGCTGCTGAACTGGTGGCGTCCGCCATTCTCCGCAAACGGCCACGGCGACCTGCTCGCCCATGGACGCGGCGCATACGTGGCGATCGACGTCCGTGCCGATGGGTGCGAGAGCGGAGACGGGTGCTGCAGCAACAAGAAGAAGGTTGGCGAGAAGACGCCGCTTCTTCCCAGAAGCCGCTAGTACGTTGCTCGCCTCGGCATCCACAGGTCGGCAACCGTGTGACTGATGATGACTCCCTTGTGCTTGCTCAGGTTGGTCAGATAGCTGCAGTCAATGGCGCACGCTCGTCACGGCACTGGCGGCATTCACGCAGCTCTGTACGCCTCCTTCCCATGCATACACTCCTTTGTCACTAGCCATGATGTGTTGTTTGTGTGTATTCATGAACCTATCAACTACTGCTGCTACTGATCCGGCTGTTCATGACTGCGGGGGGATTCCGAGGCGCTGCTGCTTCTTGGTGGCTGCGGACGTCGCGTACTCGAGGAAGACCCTGCGAGCCTCCTCTTTGCTCCCGGTGATCGCGTCGAAGCGGCAGCGTGCTTCATCCAGTGCCTCCTCGGAGCCAGGACCGCTCGCGGGCTCTACTGCTGCTGCGTCTTCGAGTGCCGCCTCCGCTTGCGACAACGAAGACGAGGAAGAAGAGGCCAGAAGTCCCCGCACACCTCGGATCGCCGTCCCGCACGACGGACTGCTGGGTGTGATCGCGCGCCGAAGCATCGCAGAGAGCTGGCAGTCGCTCCCGAATGCTGCCAACGTCGCGTCAACTGCGTCGTCCGCACTACACTCCCGCCCAGACTGCACGCTTGAGTCGTCCAGGTCGTCTTCGTGCTCCCGGTGCTTCGTGGCTGCTATCATCTGCCCCCGCTGCTGCAGCAAAAGCGCCAAGAAGACACAAGCAGAGGCTTCGACGGACGCTCCCGGGAACTTTGGCCGCGCGCTTCCAAGAGACAAGAGCGCATCTTGCAGGAGAGTACCCAACTCCTGCTCCAGACGACCCGGGTAGTTGGTCGCGAGCGCGGCTGTGACCTGAGGCGGCAGCTTCACGGGCAGCTTGAGCCCCATGTACTGCTTCGGATCGGCCAGGAACTGGCGCCGCGCCGCCTCGGACGCCATCAAGAACACCTTGCGGTCGTACGAGGCGCGGAAGAAGACGCTGCCCTTGACGATCGCCGCCCAGTTGGCACGCGGGCCGTCGCTGCTGGTCGCGATGCCTTTCGAAGCCGCGAATGTCACTGGGCAGTAGCCCTTGAGCTCTGGGAAGTCGCAGTCGCCCACGGCAATGAGGCTGAGCACGGACGCGTCCACTGGCGCCTTGTCAAGCAGCTCGCGCGCAGTTGTCGCGGCTTCAACGCCCACGAAAGCCTCTGAGTCGCTCGCAAACGTCACAAGGTTGGCCGCGGTCGCGAGCCAGAAGCTGTGTGCACCATAATCAACACACAAAGCTCGACTGTCCATAGGCGTCGCAGTGTATCGCCCCGCACGCAGTTCGACCGGACAAAACGTCCCGAAGACCGGATGGGAGCGAGCGCTCAGAGCCGACAGCGTGCGCGGGATGCCGCGCACCGCACAGGTGACGCCTCGGCCGCCATTCGCCACTTGAAGCTGCCGATGGCGACGTACCCGAGCGAGATGGCGCTCGACGAAGCTATGCGAAGTGTCAACCAGCTTCCAGAACGAAACACCACTGCTGCCGGTGCTGATGGGGGTGTCGCTGTCCCCAACTTGATCAAGAGTCATCAACTGGACGAGAGGGTCGCCGTACTCGGTCGTCCACCGCTCAATCAGCTCTAAGCGCTGCTGTCGCCACGCTGCAAACTCTGCAGCGAGCTGCCCTCGAGCCACGAGCGAGATTGTCAGCGTGCTCGATGCACCACTGTTTGCCTTCGTCCAAGCGGACTGGAAGCTCTCATCCACGATCAAAAGCAGACCTGGCTCGACTCGAACGGCCGGCACCCCAGCGTCGTCCCCCGGCTTGTTCTGACAGCTATTGTTGTCTGGCATCAGCACATGTCCGTCCAGAATCCACCCGCGCGTCAGACACTCAGCGGATTGAAGCCGCGCTAGGACAGCAGCATGGACGGTGGCGTTATCTCTCTCCGCATCGACGCCGGCTTGCTCCATGGCATGCAGTCGCGTCCACAGTGCTGATCCACCAAGACATTGGCGAACCCACGCGATCGAAGAGCTCGGAGACACATACACGGCCCCGACATCCCGCGCGATCTGCCGAGCCAGTCGAGTTGTTGGAGTGTGCGGAGCTCCTTGGATTGAGCACGCAAGTGGATGCGGAGGAACCATCGACGGACTCTGCGCGCCATGCACGAACGCCCACGGCTGTGCGTTGAACCGAGCAGAGCTGTGGACGGATCCTGGGAAGTAGACGCGGTCGCGGTACACCACGGCTCGCGACAACAAGTCCTCGCGAGTGCGCACCCCTGTGAGCACTGCAGGTCCCGCAACAGGACAGCGCGTGCCGTGTTTGCCCATTGCCAACTCTCCGCTTGCGAGTCGAGCGAGCAACAGTCGCTGCTGCTCTCGTGAGGACGGAGGTTGAAACCCCAAGCTGACAGGGTAACACGGCGAGAAGAGCGCGTCCTTGCGAGCTGCAAACGCCGCGACGGCGCAGTGGACCAGTTTGATACGCTGGCGCTCTGATCCGTCGGCGGAGATAGCGCTCGCGACTTCGACGCCTCGCTCGCGAAGCATATCCAGCACCCGCTCCACGGCTTCCTGGTCAGCGAGGAACTCTTCCGTCAGCTTTTCGGCCTGCCCAGCTCGTGCAGCCTCCAGATCGACCGGCTCCTCCTCGTCGACGCCGTCTTCTTCGTCTTCGTCCCCGCGTCTGCTCTTCCCCTTGGCAATCGCCTTGGCGCGAGCAAGTTCGCGCGCGCGATGATCACGGGAAGCCTGCTCTCTTGTGAGCCACGGGCCCAGTCGGCGCTGGACAGCGACGCTCTCCGAGGTCTCGAGCGGGATCACGAGCGCAGGGAACATGCCGAGCGTGAAGCACGCCGTCAGAAGCTCCACACTCGAAACCTCCAGGTCCTCGTCGTCGCCAGCAGCCTCACTGTCACCGGCGGATGGGATTCCAGGCAGCAGAATCGCCGCGGCGTCGCCTGGAGGAACGGGCGTTGACTGCTGACCGATTCGCCACGAAGAAGTGATGCTGTCAAGATGTTCACGAAGCGCTTCAACGGCTATCGTGGCGTCTGAATCACCGCCGCCATCGTCTCCTCCTCGCTGCAACGCCGCCAGTTTCCGCCTACGAGCGATAGCACGCTCCACCAAGGCGACATCGACCACCATCGTGGTCAAGCCGGCAGCAGACCGTTGCTCACTGCCGACTGCGTCCAGTGAAGTGCCTCCCGTCGACCGACTCGATCGTCTCTGCATCACGTCATGGTCTTTGTTGGTCATGCTCTCCACTTGGATTGTCGCTAGCGTCTTGGCGACTCCACGGACTCCTGAGCCACGCACACCGACCAAGAGCACGAGCGGTACAAGCGCTGCGGTCTCCCTCGGACCATTCGGCACATAGCGAGCCGGGTTGCGGTCGAACGCGCGCTGCTCTTCCTGCCCAGCGAACGCAAACACGCGCTGCTGGTAGCACGACACGAAGCTCAGCAGTCCTGGCACGAGCGCGCCGCGTTGGCGCCACGAGACCGGACAGAAGCGGTGGGTTTCGCCCAGCAAAGGGCCCAAAGACGCTGAAGATGGCGACGGCGGAGCGAGCATCGCGGTGATTAACGTCGTAGACGACTCGTCGGCCGGGTCGTTGGCCGGCAGCGTCGCAGTGAGCAAGTCGGCAGGCACGTGTCCGTCGTCCACCCGGTCCACTCGAGGTGCCAGCGGGTCCAAGACGGCAAGGATGATCGCCAGCGCGTCCTCCTCTTGGTCGTTGAGCCTGGGAACACGGCAGCGTTTGAATGGGACGCCAAGCGGGGCGAGCGCCTTCTCGGCTGCTTCCAGCTGAGCTGCGAACGCCTTGGCACGAAGGGAATCAACCGCAGTGCGTTCTCGATCCACTCCGCCATCCTCGGGTGAGTCATCTAGCGCGATGACGACGTCAGGGAGGCAGCTGTAGGTCTGCAGCTCCGTCGCCACCTCCGCGCTGGGCGGTAAGTCCGTGAGCAGCCACTTTGGAGCGCCCGAGATGCGGGAAGCTACGAGTTTCCCTGCGTCTTGGACCGAGACGACTCCTCCTGACGCCAGAGCAGTGCGAAGCTCGTCCGAAGCGGAAGAGAGTGCGTCCAGCGGTGACACGTGCAGCAGACCGAGCTCATGCTGGAGCTTCTTCACAAGTGGCTCGATGGCACTTCCTGATGAGCTAGCAGTGCTTGGATGGAGGAGCCAGACCTTGGACAGCGGCGACGCTAGGCTCGCGGGGTCTCGGCGAAGGCACTGAAGCGGATGCGCACAAAAGGTGTCGCGTGCGGATGGCGACGCGAACAGATAGACGCGGCCGGCAAGAGTTGCAGCGGACAACGGACTTCCCAGTACGAGACGCTGCTCGAGAGCTGAAGTCACTGGACAGAACTCCCGCCATCGCGAGAGTCTCCGCCAGCGAGGAACTGCACTTGACGGTTGCTGCTCGGGGTCCTGACCGTCTGGAAGAGCGAGCGAAGCCGGCGCGTCGTCGTGGATCTGGTCGTTCGCGCGGTCGATGGCGTCGCTCCAGTCGCCAAAGAGCAGGCAGCGCAGTTGGTCAGCGCGGGAGACAGCAGCGGTCGACTCGGAGGCTTCCGATGGCGTCAGCAGTGCTGGTAAGTTGACTGGCGTCGCGCGTCTGGAGGCGTTTGCGCGGGATACTCCAAGTTCATTCTGAACGGCATCAAGGAGAAGAGCAACCACGTCAGAAGGTCGGAAGCAACAAGCAAGAGTTCCGGTCGGACGAGGGACGCGGCAACGTACGCCTGAGATGGTCTCGACACACTGGTTGACGCTGATAGCGACTGACTGCAGCGCCAGGACCGGAATGTCGTGCCACGGCACGGTCGGAGCCGTGGAGCCTGCGCTCTGGCAGTCAGTGTCGGCTCTGCGAAGTGTCTCCACGCGCTTCAGGTGTTCTCGGTATCGCGCATCGAAGAACTCGGCGAGCAGCGACCGCAGCGGCACCAGCGGCTCTGACGGTGTCGGGATGCCGTTGGTCTCGGCTGGGCTCATCGGCTTTGGATCTTCGTCAGCGTCTTTGGCTTCCTGCGACCGTGAAGACGCCATGGTACCGTCGTCCTGCTCTTCTCCAGTGTCGACCGTCGACTGATCAGCCGCTTCAGGTGCAGAAGCCACTGTCTTCTCGCCGGCACTCGCCACCTGCTTGGCAACACTGTCTTCTTCATCGACCAGACTGTCAGCGAAGCCCGACGCAGCAAGCGAGTCCTCGCGGCCACTACTGGAGCTCGAGCTCCCCAATAGTGCCAGCTCTCGGTCCGAGTAGACGACGCGAGCCGTCGGGGCACACGCCAAGCCACTCGACCGCTGCTTCAGGTCATTTTTCCCGGCGCGCAGCGACACGAGGAAGTCGACGCCGACGGCTCCCCGAAGCTCCAGCGGGTGCACGTCGTCCAGCACCACGCCGACGCCGGCTGTAGTCGTATACCAGACAGACAGAGCCACAAGACGCACGTGAGTTTCGAGCTCGAAGCAGGGACAGTGAGAGAGAGCAACCCGCAGTGAGCGACGTACCAAGCAACGACGCGGTGGCGAAGTGGACGAGCAGCCGAGTCGCCTTGTCCCTTGACATCGTCAGACCAGAGAGCAGCGCATCCAGGTCTTCGTAGGAGAACATGTCGGCCAGAGGGGCGGGCTCCTCCAGCTCCTTGGCCTCCTGCCCGGTCACCTGAGCGCTGCCATCAGCCGTCAACGACGGCTCACCGTCGGCCGCTTCGGCTTCAATACCAGTCGTTGGCTCCACTTCGCTAGTGTCGACCTCTTCGCTGGCAGCTGCAGCCACTGCCTCGGCCAAGGCGGCGGCGCGGCAGCGGACGCGTTGGCGGTGCTGGCGGAGCGAGTCGACGGACATCTGCACGCAGCTCTCGAGCGACAAGTAGCGCAGACGCAGTCTGCTGGCAAGCATCTTGGCGACGCGCGTCTTGCCACTCAGTGGCGGGCCGGTCACCGCCACTCTTGGCGCGGGGGAGGCCTCGAGCGACTGGATGAAGGCCAGCTCCGGGTCCCAGTCGTCGTCGCTCAGCACGTTGAGCAGCCTCGCGGACGGCAGCGGCAGCGTAACGACGGCTTCCATGTCGTCAATCTCCAGTCGCTCTTCCTCGACGATACTGCTGCTCTCGGTGGAGCTCTCTCCGTCCGTCTCGAGTTTGGTGAGCGCCGAGAAGGCGCGCGAGAGTGCGAGCTTGCGCGGGTTGTAGCCCAGCAGCAGCTGCTTGAGCGACATGCGGCGCGAGTCGGGTGGCGGCAGGCCCGATACGTCGGCTAGTCGTTCACGACTGGGCGGCGCGCGCTGCAGGAAGGCGCCGCGGATCTTGCGCACGTCCCGAAGCGGCCGAAGCGCGTACGTCGCGGCGTCGAGCAGCAGTGGAGGCGGCTCATTCTCGCTGTCACCGTTAGTATCGAGACCGGAGGGGACGAAGACGCAAGCGCGCAGCTCGAGGAAGAAGGAGGCGAAGACGGACGCGTCGCTCTCGACCGGCAGCAGCAGGTCGGCCACCTGCAGCAGCGCGTCCCGGAAGAGCTCGAACGTGAGGCAGCCACTCGACGAGTCGGCGTTGTCCTCGTCGCTCGGGATGAAGGGGACAGCGCCGCCGTGGCTGTCGTACAGCCAGTCGCGTCGCGCGAGGGCGGCCGCCGCCTCTGGAGACCGGACGGCGTCGACGAGCGCGATGGCTACGCGTGAGAAGAGCGCGACGTACTCGCGGGGCAGCAACATGCCGCGGCCTGGACGCTTGGCCACGTCCCAGTAGAAGACGACGTGCCGAGACACCTGCGGGTCGACCGCGAGTCGAGATCGTCGCTCGAGCCACAGACGCAGCAGACTCTTGTTGCCGCCGTCGACACTGTCGCCGCCAATGCTCGGCTCGGCCGCGTCCTCGTGCAGGAACAGGAAGTGCCTACGCATGGCCAGCGGGTGAGTAGAGACTCTGGTGAGGCGGCGTCTCGTGGAGTGGCCTGCATGGCAAGAGGCGACTCGCGGACGCACACTGCCGCTGCTATTTATACGCTCGGCGAGTCGTTTCGCACCACACGCGGAGCATCGTTGTTGTTCATTATGGCTGGGATACATGGAGGGCGTGCCTGCCCTGGCGATAAATATGGTAGAGTGAGGAGTGGCTCATGAGCAGGCCGAGGGCGTGGTGGAGGTCCGCAGTATGGCTACACGCGTGTCCTCGAGGGCGATCCCGGCGCTCTGCGTGCGCGCGCGGCAGTTGCTCGCGCGCTGCATCTCGTACGAGCCGGCGGCCATCTTGAGCGAGAGTCTGCTGCTGCTGACGCACCGCTTCGGCTGACGCAGAGATGCCGTTGTCTGGGAAGCGGAGGGGAAGCACATGGAGGACGACGCGGCCGCCACCTGGCGCGCGACCTCGTCCGACAGGAACGGGTGGTGTAGCGCCGCCGCGACTGACAACCGCGAGGACGGGTCCGCGTCCAGGAGGCGGCTCAGCAGGTCGACGAGCGCCGGAGGGGCGTGCGCGTCGGTCTCAAACAGCGAGCAGCGCGCGGTGGAAGGCGCCGACGCGGACGACTCGCGCAGGATCCGGCGCTGGAGCGAGCGGCGAGTTCCAGCCGCGCGGAGCTCAGCCACGAACGCGTCCTTGTCGCCCGTGCATGGTACGAACTCGCGCTTGGCGCACAGCTTGAACAAGACGACGCCGAGAGCCCAGGAGTCGCACTTGAAGGCGTCCACCGCCGGTGTGTCAAACATCTCGGGCGATGCGTACGCGTCCTTGGCGACCGACACGCGCTGCTTGCCGCCGTCCTGCACGCGCACTGCGTGACCAAAGTCGGCGACCTTGACGACGCCGGCTTCCGTGAGTAGCAAGTTCTCGAGTGACAGGTCCAAGTGCGCGACGCCGGCCGCGTGCAGCGCTGCGACGCCTTGCAGCGTCTGCCGGAAGAGCGCGCGGACCCCGCGGACGCTCGTGGTGCGGCCATCGCGCAGTGCCAGCAGTCCGGCGCGCACGAGTCGCGCCTCTCTCTCGATGGCACGCAGCAGGTCTCCGCGCGCGCAAAACTCGGTCAGCACGTGCAGCCGGCCGTCCTCGAGGCGGTAGTCCGCGAGCTGCACGACGTGCTCGCGCAGGTGCCGGCGGCGCGTCTGGCTCAGCGCACTCGCGGCTCTATGCGGCGGCTGCAGCGTCAGCAGCAGGTCCAACTCACGCATGGCCGCGTCCGTCGCCGCGCGCTCCGTCGCCAGCGCGTGTTTGTCCACCAGCAGCCGGCGCGACGTCGCACACTCGACCACGTCGACAGCCTGCGCGCCGCCCGCGGCCTCCTGCAGCCGGAAGAGCACGCGGAAGCGCGGCGTTGTCGTCATGGAAGCGCGTGCAGCAGCAGTGTCGGCGGGCATCGTTCTTTTTACAACGATCGAGTCAATCCGGTCGCAGCCCGGTCTTGTTTGGCGGTGAAGTGCTTGCTCTGGAGGCAGCAAGTTGTCGACTGAGCCCTCTGTTACCGCGAGACGCGAATGAAACCGCCGGAGACTGACTCGCAAACATCCGGTGCGCGAGAAAGGCCTGGCGATGTGGGTCAACTCGAACCGGATACATGCGACGTGAGACGAATGCCAGCTGTTTCGCAGTCAGCGGGAGTCGCATCAAGCCACAAGGCCACGGGCGCCTCGGATATCACCAGCTAAATTAGCAGCGCATGGCAGATCATGGAAGCTCTGTGATCTTTGAACGCGGTAACCAGGCAGGCAAATGTGTGGCCGGCGACCGACAAGGCATCAGCAGCGGTCGTTCGCGTTAGGGAATGGGCCAACAGTTCACGGCGCTGGATGTCAGCGCGCCACTATGTGTGAGAGAGACACAGTTGCCGCCCGTCACGAACCGTAAAGATCGCCACGGTGCGGAAGGAATGAGAAGCGCGGAGTTCCCTCCGATGGCTGGTGTCGCCGCATCGTCCGGTGCCGTTGGCTGCAGTATTTACATAATGTGCAGGGCGAGAACACACGACCTGTGAGCTTCTGGAACGAGTCAAAGTCCCTTGATCTCTTCGGCATCCAGACCGCATCCACTCGGTGTGGGTGGGGCGTGCGACTCGCTCGCGTTCGGCGCGGTGACCAGTTGCCGCAAAGACCGCGAGCACCACGCATTCGTCGGTCTTTTACGTGCTGAACGTGTTGCAGTGCAACAACGAAATGGTGTGGCTAACACAATATAATAATAACACAACCTTGGGCTTCAGATCCACTTCAACTTGCCCTGAAGCGACACGCCAACAACAGCTCTGCGGCCTTTCTTTCATCCTCAGACCAGACACGTTGACTCTGCATCCGCGAGGTCCTCAATGGATATGAAGCCGCGGCTGGACATGTCGCTCGCTCTTGGCGACGTTGTGCGGTGCGCCTCGCCGCCCTCGTCGCCGTCGCGGTCGAACAAGGCGGTGCTCGACTTCAGCAACCTCTACTGGGGGGACGACAAGGTCGCACAGGTGATCGAGGCCGCACGCGCGGCCGCTCCGGGCCCCGCACACCTGGATCTGCGCGGAAACCGGTTCGGCGCTGCGGCGGCAAAGACGCTCGCGGCATTCCTGGCTCGAGGGCCGCATCCGATCGCGTCCATTAGCCTCGAGTGGAACAACGTCGGGCACTTGGACGAGGGGATCCACGCGTTCGCTCACGCGCTGGAAGTCGACGCAACTCTTGTAGCGCTCGACCTGCGCAACAACAACATTGGCCCTGAAGGCGCCAAGGCCCTCGCGCGCGCCTTGACCCGCAACCAGACACTGCGCCGCCTCGACTTGCGTTGGAACGAGATCGGCAGCGCCGGCGTGCTGGCTTTTAGTGAGGCGCTGCAGAGCAACCAGACGATACTTGAACTGGAGATTATGGGCAATAGCTGCAACCTGAAGCAGGTCGAAGAGATCGAGAAGATGCTGGCGCGGAACCAGGCCATCCAGGAAGAGCTCGTGGCCGGTGGCGCAATGATGTGGAGCAGTGAACGAGTTAGCGCTGCGACGTCGCCGCAGAAACAGAGTCAACAGGACGAACACCAGAGCGACAGACTGCTGCTCCATGTTCTCGCCGAGAAGGAAGAGCTCGAGGCCGCGATCGCGACCAACAAGAGGGAGAAGCACAAGCTGGTACGTTTGCTGGCTGAGCAGTTGATTTGCTCACGACTAATGCGACTATGCTGCAGTCGGAACACGTGGACGACCTCGAGGCACAGGTCGCCATGCTGCAAAAAGAGTCGTCCATGGCCAAGGAGGACCGCGACCGGTTCCAGACGCGGGAGGCGGACGCTAAGCGCGACGTCCACGAGCTCAAGATGAAGCTCGACGAGCTGGAGACCCGACGCGCGCTCGAGTTCGAAGAGTACCGCAGCACTCGACTCGCGCTAGAGAAGGAGAACGTGCTTGCGCGCGAGAAGCTGCTCCACATCGAGGCTCTTGGAGCCAAGAGTGCCGATCAAAAGAGCAAGCAGCTCGCGCAGCTGGAAGAGGAAGCGTACCGGCTGCAAGGCGAGCTGCACCGCATGAACCTGGCCTTGTGGTAGGTGTGGAATGGCTTACTTACCAGACTCTGGAGCACTGATCTAACGAGATCGCGTTTGAGTCTCCAGCACCAAGGATGCCGAGGTGGACAAGGCTACTAAGCAGCTCGCCGACGTCCACCGCGAGTTTGAGCGCAAGGAGGCGGCTGTGGTCTCCAACCACGAGAGTTTGCTCGCCACGGCGGCTCGAGATCACGAGATGGTGGCGAAATCGCTCCAGTCGCAGCTCCAGATCGCGACAACGAGCGCCGAAACCTCTCAACAAGTCGCGCGCGAGCACAAGGAGAAGGCAGAGGCTTTGCAAGCCAAGCTACTGGCGGCCGAGATTGAGCACGAGCGGTCACGTGTGGAGCTCAAGAAGCAGTGGGAGACGGATGTGCAGGAGCGAGTGAAGCGCACGGTTAGCGCTGTCGAGGCTCAGTTGGACGAGGTGAAGAAGAGTCGACAACACCTCGAGCGAGAAGTGGACAAGCACTTGCTGACCATTGCGCAGCTCCGCGAGGAGAAGGCGGCGCTCCAGCAGACGCATGCGCAACAAACACGAACGCTCCGAGAGGAGCTCGTGCAGCGCGAGCAGGAGCTGCGCGAGCTCGCTGATCGTCTGCATGCAGCGCAGATGGAGCGCCAGCAGTCGGAGGAGACGCGCGCGCAGCAGGAGCGGCGCATGCTGGACCTCTCGCGGCGCGCGCAGCAGACGCAGGCGGCCATGGAGGAGCGCATCCGGGTGTTGGTGGCGACGGAGAAGGCGCGCGCGGACGAGTTTTCCACCGCAATAGCGGACAAGAGCGCGGCGGTCGCGGGTCTGGAGAAGCAGGTCGCGCGGCTGGAGCGGGAGAGCGCGACGCAGCGGCACGAGCACGACCGGCGCATGGACGAGCTGGCCGACTCCTTCTCCGCCTTCATCCAGGAGCGCATGCAACAGGAGCGCGCGCGGCGCAAGCCGGCCGTGGAGACGGTGGAGGCGGAGACAGATCCGCAGGTGAGCTAAGAGCGGTTGGATGCTCATCATGGTCAATAATACTACACTCAACAGCTCGCACGTAACTCGTAGGTGCTCGTCGGCCGACAGCTCGTGTCGGTGTGCCTCGCTATAGCCCAAGGCACGAGACGAAGCGAAGACGCTTGTCCGGGGCTCTCTTCACGTCATGACGGCTTGCAGCTTGCTGGCGGGCCTCGTCTTCTTCGCGTGGGAGGCGTTGACGTCGTGCTTGGTTCTCGCGCGCGCCTCCCGCAGGTGGCCAGGGTGGGGCCGCACGCTTGGTTCTCGCGTGCAGTCGACTGGTCGAG